>QRFJ01007566.1:0-38125 GCA_006176705.1 Cocos nucifera
GTGTATGTTGGCTATAGCATGTTCATTGTAGGAACTGGATGGCACCAAGATGGAATCTATCTACCTCGGTGGTAGAGGAGTAGCCCTATGATAATCATGAGAATCAAGTCCAGAAGCCCATGGCCATGGCAGAGTGAAATAATAGAAAGAGTTTCTATTTAGATTTTCACATTGGACTCCAATCAAATGATTACATCATATGACAGAGACTAGGGTTTGACGAGTTTACCTTAACCCTAATCTGATTGGGGCTCAAGATAGAAGGACTGAATCACACAAGTAGTTGCACCAAGAGGTTCGCATTCAGCTCTGATGGGTTGCCACTATATACTGCTAGGTGTCACTGGTGGATTTTGGGAGCAATTAGAATGATTTAGATGATCAATCATTCTAGCTGTTCGAATCAGAAGAGTTTCGATCCATCGAAAGGAGTTTCGATGATGTCAATGATAGAGATCATGGCATATCCCATTACGATACAGAACTGAATCTAACTGGGTCACACAAATAAGGGTTTGAATCTGGTGATCATTAATTAAACTTATCTAGTTCAATTGATCTGAATGAGATTCAATTAGGTTCAAGAAAATCGTGCTAGCACTCGATTGAACCTAACGTTCTTCTTTTTCTATCATAAATAATTTGTCCTGTCTGAGCCAAAGGAGTTTGTGCTCAATCAGAGGCCTTCATATGGTCTGACTGGAGGATGTCCAAGTCAAAAAAGGTTATCTTATTTTGTAAGACATTACCTACCATTTTTGGTCACCTACCATTTCTTGTTCTTTAACTTTGGTCAAAAGTCTATCTTTGACTGGTCAAACATTGACCATTGATACTTTGACTTTTGACCACATGTCATGCACCTATTGGAGAGCTGGTGGGGGCCTGTCCCCCTACCAGAACCTATCTAGGAGGAGGGTGCACACCATCCTAGGCGTGTGCCCATGTTGGAGGCGCCTAGGAGTCCTTGTTGGACAAGGACTCCACCTTCCTTTTGGATTCCAATTAGAGTTCTTCTAAGAATCCAGTTTGATTGGTCTTAGGTGCCTTCTAAGGAGGAATCCAGGGGACTCTATTCCCACCAATCAGATTTAGATCTAATTTCACAAAGGATTGTGATTGGTTGGGAAGAAGAGGTGTTGGATCACAGTTAGTCTATAAATAAGACCCTGTACCCAACATAAAGAGAAAAAGAGTTTCCATACGCCCCAAGGCTGCCTCTCCCCTCTTTCTCCATGCCAAACCACCTTCTCCCCTTGCTCTCTACATCCAAAAGAAGTTTTGGATTTTTGTTGGTGCGATTCAAGCAAGAGAAAGGCAATCAAAAGCAAGAAGGCTGCGCTGTTGTAAAGGACGACTGCTGATCTTGAAAAGGAGTTTTGAAGATCCTCCAGATCAGATCGAGATCTGATTTTTGGAGACGTGATAGAGAAGAAGAGGATCTCCTGATCCAGCCCAAGTGGATAACGTGATAGAGTGCTTGCGTGGCTACATCAGAAGACATCTCTCTTCTGCACAGTCTCATCGAGTCAGATTATCAGAGATCTATATCGCAACATCAATAATATCAAGTAAATTAAATTTGATTTAATTTATCCTTATTTATATTATGTATTAAAATAATATTAATCAGATCTGAAACATCCCAGATCTGATATAGATCAAAGAAAAATTTTTTGAAATATATCTCTTGATCTGATCAGATCTGAACGAACCTGGACCGAAAAATCAAGATTTTCCTTCAGAGTTATAGTGTAGTCAAACTATAATACCCTCAAGGTGAACTATCGATGAACCTCAGATCAAAGAACCATACATACCACTGCAGCTTTGAGTCAATCATCAACGAGAAGGTAGACTTCCTTATGACTACTTGAGGTAGTCACACTCGGTGGCCTCATTCTCTAACAAGTACCTGCACTCTCGCTTCGATGTCTCCACACTATAGATTCAAGACACATCTATCCTAAAAAAGCGATGATACACCAACCTTTCATATCGATCATCATTCTTGTGATGATCCTACGATCGGGAGAAGTTTATGAGTTAATTATGAAAATTCATGTCTTAAATTTTTAACTCTTGAAAATATAAGTTATCATTACCATTAACTCAAAGGATGTATCACAGACACTTTTAAATACATACTATGATAGAAAAATAATTTATTTATTAATTTATAATCAAAATTATAAAATTATCCTTAGAAGTGTATTACAAGTGACAGCCAATCTGGCTTCTAGGGCACATATTTAACACTGATTGTGATCGGTAGTCTGAAGTCTGAAGGTTCAGAACCTTCTTCTTAGGACTTTGGCTATTCTTTCTTTGTTTTTTTTTGAACAGTCTAGCAGACCTCATTTGTGATGAATTTTTTCTTAATGAAGTGATATTCCTTTGATTTGTTCTTCACTGTTCTCTTAATTCAATATTAATATACTTCTTTTCTTATGTTGTTTTTGATATTTGGATTGCATTTCATAACGACATTCTTGGCCTGTCATTTTATGGATCTATCTTCCTTGTCTATGATCGAGGATCTCATGACTTAGTTAAGAGCTGATACTTTCTTGTCTAGGAATCGGGAGTTTATTCCATGCCTGTAATTAACTTCCTATTTAAAGACTTAGGGCTTTGATAAGATGAGGCCCTCTTGTTCCTATTGTGAATAGATGTTGCCCTTATCAAAATAAGATCCATTTTTTCATTTCTGACAAAGTCGTAAGGGTACAAAAGGATCGTTGAGAGGGCCTCTCTCCATTATCTCCTATTTATAAGCAGGAGGTCTTTAGTTTCCCATAAGGGTTTTCCTCCATGTTTGGATGAGGTTCTCCTTCTATTCTTGACGTGGTTGGTTATCTTTCTTGTTAGGATGAGATTCTTCTCCTATTCCTAACAAGGCCATCGAGGCTCAAATAGACTGTTGAAAGGGCCTCTCTCCATCATTTCATGTCAGAACGAGATGCTCCTCCTATTTCTAATATAGCAGACTTTTACACTTATTAGGATGAGGTTCTCCTTCTATTCCTACCATGATTGTCAGATCACAAAAGGACTGCTGAAAGAGCCTCTCTCCTTTTTTTTCTATTAAGATGAGATCCTCCCTCTATTCCTGACATGGTGGACTATTACCCTTATTCGGATGAGGTTCTCCTCCTATTTTGAACAAGGTTGTCGGGGCATAAAAGGGCCACTGAAAAGACCTCTCTCCTTCATTCCATGTCAGGACGAGGTCCTCCTCTTGTTCCTGACATGGCGGACTTTTATCCTGGTTAGAACGAGGTTCTCCTCCTATTCCTAATAAGATTGTGGTCCTCCTCCTGCTCCTGACATGGTGGACTTTTATCCTTGTTAGGATGAGGTTCTCCTCCTATTTCTAATAAGATTATCAGGGTACAAAAGAGCCACTAAAAGGGCCTCTCTCCTTCATTTCATGTCAAGATGAGGTCCTCCTTCTGTTCCTAACATGGTGGACTTTTACCCTTGTTAGGATGAGGTTCTCATCCTATTCCTAAAAAGATTGTTAGGACACAAAAGGGCCGTTGAAGGGGCCTCTCCCTACTTTCTCCTATTTATAATTAGGAAGTCTTCTACTTCATTTAAAAGCGAAGTTTGGTTGGATAATTTTCTATCATTGTACAACTTTACACTAAAGACAAGAATTGTTAAAAAAAAATTTATTGAAATGGTCATTGATAGTACATCCATAGATTATCTAAATTCCAAGGTCCCAGGAACGTTGACCCTCCAAGCTCTTTCAGATAATAAATTTTCAGTCGGACAATTTCCACAACCTCATAAGGACCTTCCTAGTTTGGGGCGAGCTACCTTTGATTCTACAGCTATGAAATAACTACTCATCGAAGCACTAAATCTCCCACTCTGAATATTTTGTTCTTCACTTTTGAGTTGTAGTGATGAGCTACTCTTTGTCTGTAAGTGGCCATTATAATCTAAGATTTTTTTCACTTTTCCTTCAATATCTCGAGGTTTGTCCTCAGATCTTGTGAATTTCTTTGTTCATTAAAAGCTTCTACTCGTGCTGAGGAAAGTTTAAGTTCAATCAAAATGACTATCTCTATTCCAAAGGCCAATGCAAAAGGGTTTCTCCTATTCGCAATCTTTGGATGGTTCTATAAGTCCAAAGTACATGATAGAGTTCATCCACCCATGTACCTTTTGTCCTTTCAAGTCTTGCTTTTATCCCTTGGACTGGAGTTCTATTGGTTACCTCGAATTTACCATTTGCTTGAGGGTGTGCCACAGATGTAAAATGATGGAAAATATTCAAGTCTTCACAAAATTTGATGAACTTTGCTCCTACAAATTGGTGCCCATTATCGATGATTAGCGTCCGAGGTAGGCTAAATATGCAAACTATCGACTTCCAGATGAAGTCTTGCACCTTGGCTTCAGTTATTTTTGTCAGAGGTTCTGCCTCTACCCACTTAGTAAAATAATCTATTGCTACCAAAAGAAATTTTTGCTGTCCAGATGCCATGAGAAAAGATCCGAGTATGTCCATTCCCCATTGTGCAAACGACCGAGGGGCACTTAAAGGTGTGAGTTGTGAGGCTGGTTACCTCTGAATATTTGCATTTCTCTGACATCGATCACACTTCCACATATAATTTATGGCATTCTAGCGCATAGTTGGTCAATAATATTCTTGTCAAAGTATTGTGAAAGATAAAGATCCCCCTAAATGGTTTCCACATATTCTCTCATGCACTTCTCTCAGAGCATAATCAACTTTTAAAGGTCAGAGATACTTGAGTGGTAGGGAATACAATCTCTTATATAACTTATTTTCATACAAAATATAATGGGAGGCTTGATTTCTCAATTTTTGGGCCTTTTTAGGATCTCTTGGAAGAGCTCCATCTTTGAGATATGAAATTAACGAGTCAATCTAGCTAGGCTCATGGTAAACTTGTATTATCGCTTGAGATTCTACCAAACTTAGGTGTTGCAGAACTTCAAACAAAACTTCTTTAGGCAATTCATTTGGGCTAGAGTAGCCAACTTAGAAAGAAAATCAGCTCTGGTGTTTTCTACTCTGGCGATCTATTGAATATCAAAGCTATTAAAGATCGAAGTCAAGCTTCTTACATTTTTCAAGTACTTCTTCATATTTTCCTCTCGAGCTTCATAGTTGTTATTGACTTTCCCCATGACCAGTTGAGAGTCACTATAAACCATTAAGTATTCTGCTTCCAAGTCTTTAGCTAATCTCAATCATGCAATCAGAGCTTCATATTTTGCCCCATTATTAGTGGCGGAAAACTCAAAGCATAGAGTATACTCAACAATAATTCTTTTTGGATTAACTAAAATTAGTCCTACACCTACCCCCGAAGCATTGGACGAACCACCCAGTACAAAGCCCATAAATCTTTAGAGAGATCAATTTTTTCTTCAAGATAAGCAAGAGTACAAACTTCTTGATGTTCATGTTTAGCTTCATCTAGGATGGTGCACTCTATTATAAAGTCAGCCAATATCTGAGCATTAATGGATGGTCGAGGTTGAAAATTAATATCAAACTTGGTTAGCTTGATTGCCCATTTTGCTATCCCCCTATATGTATCAGGATGGTGTAGAACTATCTTTATTGGTTGATCAATAAGGAGGATAACTGTATGCCCCTAGAAATAACGTCGGAGCTTCCTGGCTGCAATCAATAGAGCATAAGCCATCTTTTCTAGTTAGGTATACCATATCTCTACATCTCTCAGAACTTTACTTATATAGTAGATCGACTTTTAAATTTTAGCTTCTTCTCTGACTAGTATAGCTCCAATGGCCACCAGAGACATTGCCAGATATAAAAATAACTCTTCTCCAAGTTTGGGCACTACGAGGAGTGGAGGTGAACTAGGATAACTTTTCAATTCCTCGAAGGCTCGCTGGCACTCGGAGTACAATTGAAGTTCTTGGGCTATTTAAGTACTTGAAAGAAGGGCACGCAGTGTTCCATCGATCTTGAGATGAAGCAATTTAGGACTGCCACCTTACCTGTAAGGTGCTGAACTTCTTTTATTATTTTAGGAGTTATCATTTCTTAGATGGCTTTGATCTTCTCCAGGTTTGCCTTGATGCCATGTCTCGATACCATGAAACTTAGGAACTTATCCGTAGTCACTTCGAAAGCACACTTCATAGGGTTTAGCTTCATCTCATACTTTCAGAGGGTACAGAAGATCTCCTCAAGATTGGCAATATGATTTGATAAAGATCAACTTTTAACAAGCATGTCATCTATATAGACCTCCATATTGTGGCTGATCTACTTCTTGAAGATCTTGTTTACTAAATGCTGATAAGTGGCACCTATATTCTTTAGTCCAAATGGTATAATTCTATAACAATGAAGACCATGATCAATAATAAAAATAATTTCTTTTCATCTTTTGGTGTCATCTGGATTTTATTATAGCTGAAGAAAGCATCCATGAAAGTGAGGAGCTCATGGCCTAAGGTTGCATTCACCAGCTGATCAATTCTTGGCAAAGGGTAGCTATCTTTTGGGTAGGCCTTGTTCAAGTCTATAAAGTCTATGCACATCCTCCACTTACCATTGGCCTTCTTGATGAGGATGATATTATCAATCTAGTTTGGATAGTGTACCTCCTAGATGACCCTGGCTTTAAGAAGTTTGTCGACCTCATCCATAATGGCTTTCTGTCACTCTGGTGCAAAGCTACGCATCTTCTATTTCAGTAACCGACATTTAAGGTTCATGCCCAGTCAGTGCTCCATGACTTCAACATCAATCCCAGGCATGTCCATAGGTATCCGGGCAAAAACATCAGCATTCTTTTGCAAGAAGGCGACGAGCTGCTCTCTAACCTCCTCCCTCTAGTAGGAGCTGAGCTTGATAGTATGACCTTCATACCCATCATTTAAAGGAATTATAACAAGATCTTTAATTGATTCTCCTTATTCTTTTGTTAGATCATCTCGAGCATCAAGCCCATCTACCAGATAAGGTTCCTCCTACTTTTCCCCTTGCAAAGCAATAGTGTAGTAGTGCCATGCAAGAACTTGATCTCCTCTGACTTTTCTAAACCCATAACTAGTTGGGAACTTCATTTTCAGGTAATAGGTTGAAACCACTATTAGATGTATTCCCTAGAAGCTAGATAGGCTAACACTTGTAATACACTTCTAGGAGTAATTTTGCAATTTTGATTATAAATTAATGAAAATATTATTATCTATCATAATGTATATTTAAAGTGTCTATGATACATCCTTTGAGCTAATAGTAATGACAATTCATATTTTCAAGAGTTAAAAATTTAAGACATGAATTTTTATGATTAACTCATAAATTGCTTCTGACCGTAGGATCATCATGAGGATGGTGATCAATTTAAAAGGTTGGTGTACAATCACTAGCTAAGGATAGATGAATCTTGAGTCTATGGTGTGGAGAAACTGGAGTGAGAGTATAAGTACTCGTTAGGGAACGAGGGCACTTAGCATAACCACCTCGAGCAATCATAAGAAAGTCTACCTTCTTATCGATGACTGGCTCAACGTTGCAGTGGTGTGTCTAGTTCTTTGACCTGGGGTGCATCGATAGTTTACCTTGAGGGTGTTGTAGTTTGACTATACCATAACTCGATCTCCTAGTCAATCAGAATCCTAAGATGTATGTTAGCTATAGCATGTTCATTGTAGGAATTAGATTGCACCAATAAGAGATCTATCTACCTCGATAGATAAGCAGTAGCCCTATGATCATCATGAGATTGAGTTCATAAGCCCATGGCCATGACAGTGTAAAGATGATAGAAAGAGTTTCTATTAGGATTTTTACATCAGACTCAAATTGAATGATTAATTCATATGATGGATATTGGGTTTGACAAGTTTACCTTAACCCTAATCTTGTCAGGAATCAAGATAGAAGAACCCAAACACATAGGTAGTTGCATTAAGAGATTTTCTTTTGGTTCTGATAAGTTGCCACCATATACTACTAGGTGTCACTAGTGGATTTAGGGAGCAATTAGAATGATCCTGATGATCGATCATTCTAATTGTATGAATCAAAAAAGTTCTGATCCATCGAAAGCTATTTTGATGATGTCGATGATGGAGATCATGACATATCTCATTACCATATGAAACTGAACCTAATTGGATCACACAAACAAGGGTTTAGGTCTGGAAGTGATCAACCAAGCTAATCCAATTTGATTGATTTGGATTAGATCTAAGTAGTTTCAAAAAAATCATGCTAGCACACGATTAAGCCTAACTTTCTCCTTCTGTAATTTTTTTGGTTCAATCGATTGAGCCAAATTGATTTGGGCTCACCTAAAAAATCCTATATAGGTTTGTCTTTGTCTAACTAAAAGTTATCCAGATCATAAAAGAATTGTCTTAATCCTTCAGATGAAAAAAAGACAACACTTGCTAATTCCTAATGCTACCTGCCATTTTCTATAACTATCGAGACATAAGATGTCCCAATGTAGGAAAGAAGGGGTAGGGGCGTGTACCCCCTTTGGACATCTCCTTAGGGTGCATGGTGACTTAGACTTCACACACAAAAATGTGTGCACGCCCCTAGTTGGCATGTGCACATGGGGAAAAGAGATGGAGTCTCATACAGATGGGAGTCTAGGGTTGCTTGATGGTTTTAAACTCTTGGGTGCCAAAGTGTTTGGGCCTATCCATCTACAACACCACCTATGGAGGATCTTAGGGGACTCTAACTTGATTGGATCAGATGACATCGCTCCACTAATTAGATTATGATCTAATTGAATCAAGCAATTTGATTGGTTAAGGTGATGTGGCACTGCATGGCATAGCAGAGTCTATTTAAACCCTATCTGTACTAAGGGTTTCATTAGTGTGCCCATCTACCATGCCGCAAGACTGCCCCTCCTCTCTTCCATGCCTTCCTTTGGTCCTTTCTCTCCCCTCTCCACACCCAAGATTTTGGGCAAATCCAGCAAGAAAGATCCAAGCTTTGGCGTAAGGATTAGGAAGACATACAACATGTTCGTGAGACGAGCGCGCTACCTTCTATTGAAAAATGTATCCTAAAGCCAATCATCTAGGTTGTAGATGGTTGAGCTAAATAAAATTTATACTTAAATTTTAATTGAATAAAATTTTTATTCTATCAATTTCATCACTTTGTGCATCTTCTTGCAATGAACTCTCTACGATGAAGTTCTTAGGACTATTTAAACTCGATAAAGGAGGATTTGTCATTTAGTCCTTAAACTAATTACTATCAAATGATTCATTATTATCTAGGATGACAACATTAATCAAGAGTAGGTCATTATGTGCCATAAGTGTTAGTTATCCTCCTAACCAAGAAGCATGGTAATATTGTTATGGCATGCAGGTAAAATATAAGAATATATTTTACTGATCGTGATCCCATTATGGAGTTCTCTTCTACCAAGATTGCTCATGAAGGATATGGGTATATGTGTCTCTTAGACCTGAGATCACCATGATGACTTGCAAGAAACTCACTGTATTTAGATACCAGATAATCTAAATTTCTAATTCAGTGATGGAACGCTACTGGGTGCAGTCAAATACTTGGCTTGTCGGTGCATGAGTCAAGATGGGATTAACCCCACCAAGTGTTGGAGCTAGTACATCGCTGTGTTTCAATTTAGCAAATCCTAGGTTAGGATAGTTCATATGATAGATGTTGAATTTTGAAATACAATGTGGATGAATTTTTAGGATTGGTGGTTAACCCAAGATCATCCTTTGAGCATCATGGTCAAAGGGATGAATTATACGGTAAGCATATGCCATAGGTTTATCGATGTTGCATTGCAACTATTCGACCTATCTGGACGTTGGGTACCATTGTTAGATGGTCATATCGATTGGTATAGAAAATTAGTTTCTATGCTATCGGCCTAGGATTTGAACCTATAGGGTCACACACAATAGGAGTTTCCTACCTGATTTGATGGCTAATCATGACTGGATGTCCCACTAGATTGGAACTCAGTTATTATTAAAAGATTAATTAGCAATTAAATTACTGATTAGCTTAATTTAATTAAGTGATGAGGAATTGATCAAGTCAAATTGAATTTGATTTAATTAAGTTTGACCTGATCAGATCATGTGATGATCTAATCGCTATGGGAGATTCAACCTTGACAAGATCAGGGGATGGACCTAATTAATTTTTAATTTGATTAGAAGTTTAATGGTTTGGGTGATAGGTTGGTGTACAGGGCGGAAGCATAGATTTTAAAGCAAAAACATAAAATCATATAAACCAAACCCAAACCTTAGGACCAGCTCATTAGTAATTAAATCATTTAACATGCATTTATAACATAAAAGAAAGTATTAGAACATACCTCTTACCGCTAAACCCTAAATTGACCCTGATCGTCAGTAGCAATCTGTTAGGGTTTCCACCAGGTGCCCATGTGTTCACCCTCCAATGTTGATCCACACAGAGACTTGATCAAGACACCAGCACCTCTGATTTATATAATTAGAGTTCTAATAATAAGATCTTTAATTAAAAAGGGCAAGACCTTCTTTAGCCTTTATGTCACCTTCCTTGCCTCTCCTTATCTCTCTTTTTTTTTCTTTTGTCTTCTTAATTTTTCCTCCTAATCTCTTAGTCTTAAGATGACTTTTTGTCCTTAAAAGGATAAGGTCTAGACAAGAGAAAGGAAGAAAGAAAATTGGACAAAAAGAAACTCTTGTAAGAAAGAAAGATAATTTTCACACACGCGGATTCATGGTGCGCACCCCTATTTATAATGTACATAGGGATGCCAACAAAAATTCTCACACCCTTTCCTCATCAATTTCTCATGCCCCATCAGCCAATCTCATGCCTCATCAATAAATAACATGATGTAGACTTAGTCCATGAGGTGCCCTAAAGCAGAAGGACTCTTGGACTAATTCTACGTAAGTTATTTACGAAGAGTCGCAATATTTCATCTTTGGTGCCAACCTTTTCATCCATTAGATCATGAAAAAAGGCCATCCAATGGCTCTAAAAAGGGATGCCCATTCAGCAAGAAGGCATAGAGATAATCTTAAAATAGTCAAAGTCCCAAGAGACTTTGACCCAATCCAAGAGGCATCAAGGAGGATTATGCGGCATGAAGTCTTGGGCGACATGGGGTCTTGGGCGACAAAAATCTCCTCTCAAAATAATAACAAGGTATTTCATCTATAGAAGGACTTTTCTGTGCCCTATATCTGATGTCCACATAAATTTAGAAAAATATTTATGCGACAAAATAAATGAGAAAAGTCAAAGAAGGTAGGCGTCAACTAATTTCGTGCGCCACAAATCTTTTGTGCGAAATACTTTCCACGCGCAAGAGAGAGACTCTCTGGCATGTCGGATTCAGGTATGTAGCATGCAATCTGAAGCTCAATCTGTCTAGGTTAATTCAATTCAAGACCAAATCCTATTTGGCTCAAATCGGACCTTAATTAGCCTAAATTGAAAGTCGATTCGAATCCAATTCAAATCTAGGTGCTAGGGTTTGCTACATATGCTAGCATGTTTATTTTGCAAATATGGTCTAATCCAATTAGACCCTTGATCAATTCTCATTGTGTGTGACCCATTGGGTTTTACGTCTAACCAGTAGTGAGTCTGAGTGTGATTTGACCTAATCTAGTTAGAACTCAACCAAACCGATTTAGGTCAAAACTAGCCAACCCAATTTGACATAATTTAGAATACTTTCTAATTTAATAATCAAATTAAAATTTTAATTTGATCAAACCCATAAGACATGATTGACGTCTAGCAACGTATTATGACTATCTAGACGATGTGAAATTTTGATGAAAATACCAAAAATATCCTTTAGTGAAAATTATCATGCAACTAGATCCTTCGATCTCCCTGCATCCTGAATATAAATATGGGTATGGAAATATGTCAACCCAAATATCATATTCATTTCTCTTTCAATCTTATGATGATGATTCATTTACTAGAAACCATTTTTAACTTTTCATCATGCTTTGATCAAAGTCTTCCTGAATCATCATTTGTTTGAAGCAGGTAGGATGCTATTTCCTCTTACCAGGAGAGATCGATTCCATGTTAACCTACTCACAACCTTCATATATATAATCTACCATATCTAGATCATCCCATACATAATAGAGTCATGAATGAGTATGAACCAAAATATGGATTTATATATATAAGATTCTATGGTAGTTTCAGGTCAAAGGATTACATGCACAAATTCCACTATGAGAACCATCTATTGACATGTAGATAAGACTCCATTAGATATTCTCGATTTGGATCAATTCAATGAACTCATTCTCTAATGAGCACCCATATTTTTGTATTAGTGTCATACACAAGTTATTGTGAGATCAATCACCCTCTCAATCGAGCATACAAAGAATGTGCTAGTCTTACCAAAAAACATTGATCCCTTACTCAATGTCCCATCGACTAGAAATATTTAAATTAGGATTTTAAGATTTTAGGTCTCACTGGTATGATCTCATCGTAATCTTAAAACTATAGCCCTAATTTATAGAATTCATCATAATCTTAAATAAATTATAAGACACTGCATATGATGAAATAATTATCTTTATTTATTAAAAATGTCATTACATGAGTTTGGAAGATAGAACATCCCAAAAATTAATTAGCTTGAGGACATATTCCTTTCAATCTCCTACTTGCACTAAAGCCAATCTCCCTTATATTTTAATCCCATACAATCAAGGTGGCGATCAAATAGTTGCAGTGGTAAAGCCTTAGTGAATGAGTCTGCTATATTGTTCTTTGTGTCTACTCATTCTATGACCACATCTTGTCTTTCAATAATTTCTCAAACGAGATGGAAGCATCTCAGAATGTGTTTTTATTTATGATGAGATCTTGGTTCCTTTGCTTGAGCTACAGCTCTAGTATTATCATAGTAAAGTGGTACTGGATTCTCAATTTTAGAAATAACTCTCAATTCAATGATGAACTTCTTCATCCAGACAGCTTCCTTCGTAGCTTCACTTACCGCTATGTATTCTACTTCAGTGGTTGAGTCAGCTATAGTTGGCTGCTTAGTACTCTTCCAACTTACTGCTCTGCCATTCAGAGTAAAAACATATCATAAAATAGATTTGCTATCATCTGGGTCTGATTGAAAACTAGAATTAGAATATGCTTCTAATTTATGATCAGAACAACCATATACTAGAAAAATATCTTTAGTCCTTCTCAAGTACTTAAGAATATTTTTCATAGCTTTCCAATGATCCTCTCCTAGATCAGCTTGAAATCTACTTGCAATGCCTAAAGCATAAGCAACATCAGGCCTTGTACATAACATGGCATACATTATTGATCCAATAGCCAAAGCATAAGGAATAGAACTCATTCTATTTCTCTCTTTAGGTGTCTTTGGAGACATCTTTTTAGAGAGATGTATGCCTTGACTCATGGGTAAATAACCTCTTTTACTCCCATCCATACTGAATCTTTTCAGTATTAAGTCAATGTACCTTGATTGGGACAAGCCTAGCATCCTCTTAGATCTATCTCTATAGATCTTTATTCCTAGTATATAGGATGCTTCTCCCAAATCTTTCATGAAAAACTTATTTGATAGCCATAATTTGACTGATTGTAACATTGGGATATCATTCCCAATGAGGAGTATGTCATCTACATATAGAACCAAGAAGACTATGGTTCTCCCACTAGTTTTCTTGTACACACATGGTTCATCAACATTCTTGATAAAACCAAACTCTTTTACTGTTTCATCAAAATGGATGTTCCAACTCCTTGATGCTTGCTTTAATCCATAAATGGATCTCTTAAGCTTGCATACCTGATTTGGTCTCTCATTTGACTCAAATCCCTCTGACTGTGACATATAGACCTCCTCCTCAAGGAAACCATTAAGGAAGGCAGTCTTTACATCCATTTGCCATATTTCATAGTCGTGGTATGCTGCTATAGCAAGCATAATCCGAATAGATTTGAGCATGGCAATAGGTGAAAATATTTCATCATAATCAATCCCTCCTATTTTTGCCTAAAATCCCTTAGCCACCAATCTGGCCTTATAGGTTTCAATTTGAACCATCAGGCTCCAATCTTTTTCTTAAAAATCCATTTGCATCCAATAGAATTTATATCCTCTAGTGCATCCACCAAAGTCCATACTTTGTTGGTGTGCATGGATTCTATTTTGGATTGCATGGCAGCCAGCCATTTGTAAGAGTCTTTACTTTTGACTGCTTCCGTATAGGTCAGAGGTTCGTCATTCTCAATGACTTGGGCTTCATTGTTCTCAATAATGAAACCATACCTCACAGGTGTATTTCGTACTCTTTTAGACCTACGGATAGGAGTTATGTGTTCTGGTTCTTTTATGTGATTATATGGTTGAGAAATTTCTATTTGTTTTTCTTGAACTTCACTAAGTTCAATATTTCTGCCACTGCCCTTTTCTAGGATAAATTTTTTTTCATGAAAAGTGGCATGCCTACTTATAAATACCTTTTGTTCAGTAGGATGGCAGAATAAATATCCTATACTATTTCTAGGATATCCTATAAATAGACATCTGTCTGATCTAGCATCAAGTTTATGTCCAAAATTTCTTTTGACATAAGCTGGACAACCCCATATCTTAAGATACTTAAGATTAGGTTTCTTACTTCTCCATATGTCATATGGAGTACTAGATACAGATTTAGAAGGAACTCTATTCAAGATGTAAATTGCAGTCTCCAGAGCATGACCCCAGAAGAAAATAGGTAATTTAGTGAAGCACATCATGGATCGTACCATATCTAATAAGGTACGATTTTTTGTTTCAGCTACACCATTTAATTGTGGTGTATAAGGAGGTGTCCATTCAGAGAGAATCCCTTTAACTTTGAGATAGTCTAAAAACTTACTAGATAAGTATTATCCTCCCTGATCAGATCAAAGGATTTTTATACATTGTCCAGTTTATTTTTTGACCATACTTTGATACTCTTTAAATTTATCAAAGGCTTCTTGATTTGTGTTTCATAAGATACACATATCCAAACCTAGATAAATCATCAGTGAATGTTATAAAATAAGAGTATCCTCCTCTGGCTTGAGTTGTCATAGGACCACATACATCCGTATGTACAAGTCCTAATAACTCATTTGTCCTTTCTCCATGTCCACTAAATAGAATCTTGGTCATTTTACCCATGAGGCATGATTCACAAGTTCCCAATGATTCATAATCAAAAGGATCAAAGAACTTTTCTTTGTATAACTTGTTAATCCTAGCCTCACTAATATGACCTAATCGATAATGCCAAAGTAAAGTATTATTTATGTCATCTCTCTTACGTTTTCTATTTTCATCAATATGAAATATATTATCATCCAAACATAGAGTCAACAAACCATTGCTAAATATGCCAAAACAAATATTTTCATTAGAATATTTGATCGAGCAACCTTCGCTCGTTACATTAAGACTATACCCTTGTTTTAATAATAAGAGTATAGATATAATATTTCTAATGATCTTAGGCATATAATAACAATTTGTAAGCTTTAAGATCTTTCCATAAGGTAACTTCAATATATTTGTCCCTACAGCTTCTGCTTGGATAGACTCTCCTCCAGCACCATAGAGCTTGAAGTCACCTTTCTTCAAACTCTTAATTTTCTGCAGCCCCAACAAAGATTTGCAGATATAAAAACCACAGCCAGTATCTAATACCCAAGAATTTAAAATGAAAGAATTTAATGATAACATAGTATGTATCTCATACATACCTTTTGGTGCATTATTTGTACTAGACTTCATGGTTGCAAGGTAAGCCTTGCAATTCCTCTTCTAATGTCCTACTTTGCCATAGTGAAAATAGATCGTCTATCCGGAGATCTTCTTCCCCTTTTTCTTCTTATTTATACCACTTTTAAGATTCAACCTTTTCTTTGAACCCTTTTTGCCTGCCTTCTTCTTGGAGATCCCTTCCATAAGAAGAAGAGCAGCCTTATCTTTCTTTATATGGCTTTTTGCTATTTTAAGCATATTTAACAGCTCAGGCAATGAAAAATTCAGTTTGTTCATGTGATAGTTTATGACAAACTAAGAAAATGATTCTGAGAGTGATTGCAGGATCAAATCCTGACTTAACTCTCCATCTATTATAAAATCTAATTGACTTAATCGAGTGATTAGATCAATTACCATCAAAATATGATTTTGTATAGATGTTCCTTCTATCATTCTTGCACAAAATAATTACTTAGATATATCATATCTAGCAGACCTACTATGCTCTCCATAAAGCTCTTTTAGATTGAGCAATTTGGATTGAGTGTCCATGTTATCATGTTTCCTCTATAATTCATTATTCGTAGAGGCAAGTATGATTCATTTGACAGTAAGGGAATCATTTTGCCACATCTTGTATGTGGACTTATCTTCATCTATGGCATTATTTCCTAATGGCTTAGGATCAGGGGCATCAAGAATATAGGAGAGTTTTTTTTGACTGAGTACTATTTTTAGGTTTCTCAATCAGTCAACATAATTTTGATCAGTCAATTTATTTGAATCCAAAGTTGAACGTAATGAAAGTGAAGAAGCCATTTAATCTACATAGTAAAGAGTAATATATAAGCAAATAATTCATGATGACAAACATAATTAAATTAGGACTTTAATTTAATTATGTCTCCCTCTAAAAATCATAACCCTCTTATTGATTTTCTTAGTGAGAATAAGATCCTAATTCCTTATAAAAAATCTAGTGGTTGCACAACAATCCTGTTATAAGTTCAAAGGTAGGAAACTCTTTTCAATTGCATTTTATGCAACTCTCAAAAACTTTTGCCTCTAAAATATTAATAGCCTTATGTTATCACAACAAACCTTAATGTTTTAGTTTAAGTAGTACCCTTCATTTCTATACAGTCAAAATTGAAATATAACTACTTTTGTGGTTACATAACAAAGTAGTATATTCAAAATACTATAAGCATCTCAATGCACTAGATTAATATTACATCTTTCCCATGATAGATCTTGTGGTTACAGAATAGAACTAATATAGTTCTGGACATAATAAGAAACTAGTATGAAAGAAGGCCTTAATGTAGTGAATATAATATTAAGCATTTCAATCTAGAATTAAATTAATCGAATCGGCCAGATAAATGGGAGAAAAATGAGAGTCCCCCCTTTGCTTTTCTTAGACACCAATAAATTGGTCAGGTCAAACAACGAAACTAATTAAAAAATCATGTTCTCTTTACCAATCATGAACCATTTTTTTTAGACACCAATTGATCAATTAGACATCTTGACTAATTCAGCTATAGATTAATTACACTACAACTTAATATAATTTTTTTTTATACATAGAGGGATTTAAATGGTCTCGATGCACATATTGATTTAAAACAAACTAAATGCATAATAGAACTAATTATAATAAAATTTATATATGTCAATTAACATGTATAATTATTCTAGGATAATCATCATTATATAGTAAATACTTTCCACTATATCAGGGCAACCTTTGCAGAATAATATATACATCATAAATTTATTATGATAAGAAAAAGAATATGATCTCATCATATAAATAAAAACAAGCTAAAAATATTATAATATATTTTTCATTTACACCATTATACTATAAGCAAAGCATTATATGATTTAACCTAATAAGGCTTGTTCTGATACCACTGATTGGTTTGGTGTACAGGGCGGAAGCATGAATTTTAAAGCAAAAACATGAAATCATATAAACCAAACCCGAACCCTAGGACCACCTCATTAGCAATTAAATCATTTAACATACATTTGTAACATACAAGAAAGTATTAGAACATACCTCTTATCGCTAAACCCTAAATTGACCCTGATTGCCGATAGTAGTCTATCAGGGTTTCCACCAGGTGCCGACATGTTCACCCTCCAATGTTGATCCACATAGAGACTTGATCAAGACACCAGCACCTCTGATTTATATAATTAGTGTTCTAATAATAAGAACTTTAATTAAAAAGGGCAAGACCTTCTTTAGCCTTTATGTCACCTTCCTTGCCTCTCCTTATCTCTCTTTCTTTTTCTTTTGTCTTCTTAATTTTTTCTCCTAATTTCTTAGTCTTAAGATGACCTTTTGTCCTTAAAAGGATAAGGTCTAGACAAGAGAAAGAAAGAAAGAAAATTGGACCAAAAAAAACTCTTGTAAGAAAGAAAGATAATTTTCACACATGCGGATTCATGGTGCGCACCCCTATTTATAATGTACATAGGGGTGCCAACAAAAATTCTCATGCCCTTTCCTCATCAATTTCTCATACCCCATCAGCCAATCTAGTAAATAACAAGATGTAGACTTAGTCCAAGAGGTGCCTTAAAGCAGAAGGACTCTTGGACTAATTCTACGTAAGTTATTTACGAAGAGTCGCAATATTTCATCTTTGGTGCCACCCTTTTCATCCATTAGATCATGAAAAAAGGCCATCCAATGGCTCTAAAAAGGGATGCCCATTCAGCAAGAAGGCATAGAGATAATCTTAGAATAGTCAAAGTCCTAAGAGACTTTGACTCGATCCAAGAGGCGTCAAGGAGGATTATGTGGCATGGAGTCTTGGGCGGCAAGGGGTCTTGGGTGACAAAAATCCCCTCTCAAAATAATAACGAAGTATTTCATCTACAGAAGGACTCTTCTACGTCCCATTTTTGATGTCAATGCAAATTAAAAAAAATATTTATGCAATATAACAAATAGGAAAAGTCAAAGATGGTAGGCGCCAACTAATTTCATGTGCCACAAATCCTTTGTGCATGAAATACTTCCCATGCGCAAGAGAGAGACTCTCTGGCACATGGGATTCAGGTATGTAGCACCCAATCTAAAGCCCAATCAGTCTAGGATAATCTAATTCAAGACCAAATCCTATTTGACTCAAATCAAACCTTAATTAGCCTAAATCGTAAGTCGATTCAAATCCAATTCGAATCTAGGTGCTAGGGTTTGCTACATATGTTAGCATGTTTATTTTGCAAACATGGTCTAATCTAATTAGACCCTTAATCAATTCTCTTTGTGTGTGACCCATTAGATTTCACATCTAACCAGTAGTGAGTCTGGGTGTGATTTGACCTAATCTGGTTAGAACTCAACCAAATCGATTTAGGTCAAAACTTGCCAACCCAATTTGACTTAATTTAGAACACTATCTAATTTAATAATCAAATTAAAATTTTAATTTGATCAAACCCACAAAACTTGATTGACATCTAACAATGTATCATGACTATCCAGAATATGTGAAATTTTGATGGAAATATCAAAAATACCCTTCAGTGAAAATTACCATGCAACTAGATCCTTCGATCTCTCTGCATCCTGAATATGACTTGGTATGAAAATATGTCAACCCCAATATCATATTCATTTTTGTTTCAATCTTATGATGATGATTCATTTGTTAGAAACCATTTCTAATTTTTCATCATGCTTTGATCAAAGTCTTCCTGAATCATCATTTATTTGAAGCAAGTAGGATGCTATTTCCTCTTACCAGGAGAGATCGATTCCATGTTAACCTACTCACAACCTTCATATATATAATCTACTATATCTAGATCATCCCATACATAATAGGGTCATGAATGAGTATGAACCAAAATATGGATTTATATATATAAGATTCTATGATAGTTTTAGGTCAAAGGATTACGTGCACAAATTCCACTATGAGAACCATCTATTGACATGTAGATAAGACTCCATTAGATATTCTTGATTTGGGTCAATTCAGTGAACTCATTCTCTAATAAGCACCCACATTTTTGTATTAGTGTCATACACAAGTTATTGTGAGATCAATCACCCTCTCAATCAAGCATACAAAGAATGTGCTAGTCTTACCGAAAAATATTAATCCCTGACTCAATGTCCCATCGACTAGGAATATTTAAATTAGGGTTTTAAGATTTTAGATCTCACTAGTATGATATCATCATAATCCTAAAATCATAGCCCTAATTTATAGGATTCATCATAATCTTAAATAAATTATAAGATACTGCATATGATGAAATAAATGCCTTTATTTATTAAAAATGTCATTACATGAGTTTGGAAGACAAAGAACATCTCAAAAATTAATTGGCTTGGGGGCATATTCCTTTCATTGGGTTAAGCCTAATTTAGTTGGGTTTAACCTGATCAAATTGGGTCCAGATAAATTGGTTTTGATGAAACCAATTTGGACCAAGTCAAATGGTTTTTGATTTTTGAATCAAATCTCTCTGCGCCATGGTACTTTGACCCATTCATTTTCTCTACGCACATTGTGAATATGCATGGGATTTCTCCATGCCAGAAGAGAGTTTGCACCCTCCATCATTTTGTTTTTGACCTAATCCAAGGGTTGGACTAGTTCAAACTTAGTTGAATTTTGAATTCAACTTGGTTGGTTAGAAGTTCAAACCTCCTAACTCCTTGTGCCTTTTCCACTCCCTGCACCTTATCCACTCCTTGCACCATTCTTCTTTTTTCACACATTTTTATGTGATTTCCCAGAGAGAGGTGCATAGAAAGAGAGTCCTTCTACTTGCTTCTCACCTGTGTGGGTGCAGGAATGGGATAAGAAGCATTTGAATTTAAGTTAAGAGGTCGAAACCTCCGAACCTCCAATCCTTATCCTACCATCTTAGGTCACCCATTTTAAAATGGGATTTTTTTTTTTTGGGCATGCATTTAGATGCGCAAGAAATTTGAGAGGGGTATGCGTGAGGAAGAGAGGGTTTTCATGAGGGATTTCTATGAGATAGAAATTAGAGAGGGGCGATCTCTTTTGGCATGAGATTTTCCAAAGAGAGAAGAGGGTCAAGATCCTTATGGGTGAGTGTAGAATCCTAGAGTTGGGACTCTAGATTTTGGATGGAGAGATTGAACGCTGTGAGTGCCAGATCTCCACCAATTTTCTATCACTACCTCGTTAACCTCCATAGATCATTTTCTAGACTTTTGGAGTATCCAGGAGGTCTAGAAGTGGACTGTCGATCAGATTGATGGAGATTGGCTATCGAAGGCATCGGTGAGAAGCTAGCACTTCGAAGGGGCTGATCAGGATCAGGGGCTCTATGTGGACTCACCATAGAGGCCGGACATGTGTGCAGCTATATCGCGATCGAAGAGCATCTTCCAGTAGATTTGGATTATGGAGTTCATCTATCCACGCACAGGTACTATGTTCTGAACATAGATCAATCAGCAAATGTGATTTGCTGATCGAATGCATTTTATTTTTCTGATTCATATTAATATGTCGAAGAACCAGAGTAGATTTTTATGATTAGATCATAGCATACATAGAACCAATGTAGATTAATTTTGCTTTCACTACCATATATTTCAAAAAAGTTTCGAATAGCATGCTAACAACTCTGCTAAGTTTTCTTCAAATAGTATCAGAGCAAGGGTTGCTCGACATGTTTAATCTATAAGTTAGAAAGATTTAATGCGTAACACAATGATCACATGGACTAGAGGTTGTCCTACTCTATGGTTTACCCCTTGCAGTGGAGAGGTGCTTCTGGTACGTTGCGATCTATAACTTTGATCATAAAAATTTTAGATGTGATCAAATGAATTTTTACGATATATTTTGAATTGATATTAATCTAAATTTTATCATGAATTTATGTTTAGATTAGATCTAAATATTTCATGATTTTTATGTAATGTACATAGGTTTAGATTAAACCTGAATAGAATCTTATGAAGGTTCTGTTCACTGATCAAGTCGACTATCTCAAGAATTGAGCCAGCTCAACCAGCTTGCCATCCTAAAATGGCTCTATGGTCTTCTGTTCAGGCCAGCTCAATTAGGAACTGAGCCAACTCGGCTTCTATTCGGGCCAGCTTGAATGGGATCCAAGCCAACTCAACTAAAAGATGGCCTTCGGGGCTTCTATTTGAATTGGCTATCTCAGATGACGGGCTGACTCGATGTCTGCTCAGGCCAGCTCGGAAAGGATCCAAGCCAACTCAATGAAATAAAAGCTTGCAGGCTTTTGCTCGAGCTGACTATCTTAGGTGATGGGCTAACTCGACATCTGCTCAGGCCAGCTCAGATGGGATCCGAGCTAGCTCAATTGAGAAGTAGGCTGAAACTATTCAATGGCTACTTTTAAGTCTTCTATTCTATAACTAGTGCTTTTTTATGAAATAAGCCAATCCATTTTTGAAATAAGTCCATCTATTTGATGAAATAGTGCTATATTGCAAAGAATCTTTCAAAATTAAAAATTATTTTTGAAATGTCGAATCCTAATGCATCAACCTAAAACTTAATTAAAATAATTAAATATTTTCTAGTTAGGTCTAGAATTATGAATTAAAGATCTAAGATAATTGCATAATACTGTGGGTTAAAGGGTTACATGAATTAGGTCCATTAATTGGGTTAGATCTAAAATTAGTCAAAGAATGGATTAATCTAGAGTAGTTGATCAAATCAAACCAACTGTTGACTTAGATTAGGTCAAGGACACTCTAGACTTAACTTCAATAGTTGTAGTTGAATAAGTCCATGTCTTTAATAAGATCAAGATGGACTTAATTTATGGCTAAGCGGTCTAGCCCAAAATTACTAGGTTGATCTAATTAAACCTGGTTGATCTGATTAAACCTATTTAATCGATTAGTATCTTAGGTAACTTTGGTAGTTTGCACCAGTGGTTTTTAATTGGAAGCTACTCACACTGATTTGATCTTTGACGAGTTAATGACACATTTCTTCCATTGATCTCACTTACCTAGTCAATATGGTTGATTAGGATTTGATTAGATCACTTAGTGATTCGAGTTGATCCAAGTCACCAGGAATCAGTTTGACTGATTTTAATTTAGTAAGACTGAATTAGGTGCCCATGGATCGAAATTAATCCTAGTCCTCATTAATTGACTTGGTGAAGTCTGTGGGAGGATTTGACTTGGTGAAGTCAGTGGGAGAAATATGGTTTGTGTCCTTTCTATCTCAAATCATAAGTAAATTAAATTCTCTAAATTATTAGATCCTTAAAATGATAAGGTTATGGGGATAACCGATTCATAGCCTTCCATTAAGGTGAATAGTAATGGTCTAATTTTTTGGGTAGACATTGGAGGTGCCTTACACCTAGGGTTTATTTGGATATTGAAATTATTATCTATCATACGATGATTAGGTCGTACTCTCTTAATGGTGATCTAGTTATTTAGAGCTTTTCTCAGGCCTGATTATCATTGGTTTGATGAACTGAAGTCAATCATGTTAATGGTTGGACCTAACTAGACCTTTTCAGTGAAGACCATAGCCTACTAAATTGACTTTTGGGGCAAAACCTAATTACTAAAAATTATTTGGAGAAATAATTGATTGTGAACCTACCTGTAGATGCACATTGGTTAGCTAGAGCTTTTCTCGAGCTCGTTCGTAGTCTGTGTGGATTTTAGTACCCACTAAGGAGTTAGTATAATTTCTCGAATTAGAGATAGAGGCTACTAGATCATTTAAAAATAATGGAAGGATCTTTAGACTAAAGTCCAAGTTCTTAGGATTAATTAATTTAAGTACTAATAAGATTTCATATTTTTCTTTTAGATGAATAGAATGGCTAGTGTAAGTCTGCTCTGTTCACTGTTGGACAGTGACAAGTATTTAGAACCTAAGAACGAAGAGTCTAATGTTAACCCTAATCAGGTAGATCCAAAGTGGAATTGTTCTCTTGATCCAAATGTGCTAAATAGAAGAAATTAGCAAGTTGTTACTGATCAAAGCTATTATATAATAACACCTTACAATATCTCCGTATGTGATACACCTACCTGGGTATTAGATACTGGAAGTTTGATTCATATATGCAATTCATTGCATAGACGTTAAATTGATAGAAAATTTGAGAATCATGATAGATTTCTTAATGTTGAGGATGGAAGTAAAGTTTTAGTCCTAGCATTGAAAACTCTTAAGCTATTTTTTAAAAATAATAATATTGTTTTAAGTGATTATCACTACTGTCCATCTTTTATGATGAACATAATATTTATTGAGCTAGGATGGTTATTATTTATCAATAAAAAAAAATTATTATGATATCATTATGAATGATATTATAGTAATGCAAGGATAATTAAAAAATAGCATTTATATTTTATTACAGCCTATTAGTGTAATGTACACATCTAATAAATGCGCAAAACTAGATAATGTCACTGATGCTTATCTTTGGCATTGTCGGCTAGGTCATATAAACAAGAATAGGATCAATAGGTTAGTTAAGGAGCATATTCTTGACATTAATGATTGTGAATCATTGAATACCTGTGAGTCCATCTTCTTGGTAAGATGATCAAATCATCTTTTACTAGAAAGGGAGAACGGACCACTGATCTTCTAGTTCTAGTACATACTGATGTATGTGGACCTATGAGCACATGTACTAGAGATGGGTTCTACTACTTTATTATGTTTACTAATGACTTATTTGGATATGGATACGTCTATCTTATGAAGAGTAAATTTGATTCATTGAAATATTCAAATGATATCAAAATGAGATAGAAAAATAACTTGGGAAGAGTATTAAAACTCTTTGATCTGATCGAGGAGGTGAATATCTTTCCAACGAGTTTCTAATATATCTAGGAGTGAATGGAATTCTCTCACAATGAACCTCTTTTGGAACACCATAGCATAATGGTGTATCCTAAAGAAAGAATTGGACCTTGTTGGATATGGTTTGGTCTGTGATGGAGTTTGTGAGTCTGCCAATTTCATTTTGGGGGTATGTACTTGAGACTGCTTGTTTTGTTTTGAACAATATTTCGAACAAATCTATTGTAAAGACTCCATATGAGATATGGACTGGTCGTAAACCGATACTTGCTCATCTTAGGATTTGAGGATGTTCGACTTATGTAAAATATTTACAATCAGAAAAGCTTGGACCTAGGTTCAATAAATGCTTGTTCATAAGGTACACCAACGAAACTAGGGGTTATTACTTCTATCTTGCTGAAGAGCAAAAGATATTCGTCAGCAATAGGGCAATCTTTTTGGAAAAGGAGTTTCTTATAGAAGAAATAATTGCCTCTAAAGTTGAGCTTAGTGAAGTATGATAGGTAGAAGAATTGACATATTCTAATGAATTTGAAAAATTAGATTTGATAAGATCAAACTTAGAACCCATTGTAGAGGCATCCTTGAGGAGATCTGATAGAGTACTACATCAACCAGACAGATACTATGATTTCTTGGTCTGGGATGGTGATCCTATTGAACTCGATGAGAACGATGAGGTTCGATCACCTACATGGATGCCATGCAGAAATCCAATTCTGATAAGTAGCTAGAAGCCATGAAGTCCAAAATAGAATTCATGAAGGTCAACAGTGTATGGACACTAGTTGATCCACCTGAAGGGATAAAATCCATTAGGTGTAAGTGGATTTTCAAAAGAAAAAAGGGTGTAGATGGGAAGGTGCAAATCTATAAGACCCATCTTGTTGCTAAGGGATATCATCAGCGTTATAGTACTGATTCTGATGAAATATTTTCTCTAGTGGCAATGCTTAAATTCATTCGGATTATGCTTGCGATAGCAGCATACCTAGACTATGGGATCTGGTAAATAGATGTGAAGATGGCTTTCCTTAATGGAGAGCTAAATGAAGAGGTGTATATGATACAGCTTGAGGGGTTCACATCCATAGATGAGTCTAAGATGTGCAGGCTTTTGAAATCCATCTATGGATTTAAGCAGACATCTCGAAGATGGAACATGTATTTTGATAAGATGATCAAAATGTATAGCTTGATTAAGAATGAAGAGAAATCCTACATGTATAAATGGGCTAACGGTTCTGTAGTTGTGTTTCTTGTACTATATGTGGATGATATTCTCTTAATCGAGAATGATATCCCTGCATTATAGGGAATAAAGGTTTGGCTATCGTCGCAATTCTCCATGAAGAACTTAGGAGAAGCTTTCTACATTCTAGGGATGAAGATATATAGGGATAGATCTAAAAGGTTGCTTGGATTGTCTCAGTTCACGTACATTGATACCGTGCTGAAGAGGTTCAGCATGGAGAATTTCAAGAATGGCTATCTATCAATAGGCTATGAAATTTCTCTCTCGAAGAGGGATTGTCCGACAACTCTTCAAAAGAGAGAGCATATGAGTAGAATATCATATGCTTTGATAATAGATTCTATCACGTACGCCATGATGTATACAAGACCAGACGTGGCATACTCACTAGGGATAGTGAATAGATACCAGTCTGATCCATGTGAAAATCACTAAAAGATTATGAAGATAATCCTGAAGTATTTGAAAAATACCAAGGATCAGTGGCTCATCTATGGAGATACTAACTTGAAACTTATGGGATACACTAATTCTAATTTTTAGTCAGATCATGATGATAGTAAAAATGTGTCAGGTTATGTGTTTATCCTAAATGGTGGAATAATCTGCTAAAAGAGTTTCAAGCAGCATACTATGGCCAATTTTATGTGCGAGGTGGAGTATGTTGCGGCATCTGATGCTGCAAAAGAAGCTATATGGCTGCGAAAGTTTATTGATGAGCTAGAAGTAGTACCCTCCTTGGACGGTTCGATTCTACTTTACTATGACAGCAGTAGGGCCGTATCTCAAGCAAAGGAGCCAAAGGCAAATCAGTACACCAAATACATTCTGCGTTACTACCATCTTATTTGAGAAATCATAGAGTGAGGTAACATCAAGCTTCAAAAGATCGACGGAAAGGAGAATGTGGCAAACCTATTTACTAAAGCTCTCAAAATTAAAGAGTTTGATAATCATAAATGGAAGATGGATATTCGATACAGTTCTGAGTGGCTTTAGTCTAAGTGAGAGTTGTTGAAAAATATATTCTAAAGCCAATCATCTAGGTTATAGATGATTGAGCTAAATATAATTTATACTTAAATTTTAATTAAATAAAATTAATATTCTAGCAATTTCATCACTTTGTACATCTTTCTATAATGAACTCTCTGTGATGAAGTCTTTAGGACTATTTAGACTCGATCAAGGATAATTTATCGTTTACTCCTTAAACTGATCATGACCAAATAATTCATTATTATCTAGGACACAACGTTAATCAAGAGTAGATCATTGTGTACCATAAGTATTAGTTGTCCTCTTAATCAAGAAACATGGTGATGTTGTTATGGCATGCAGATGAAATATAGGGATACATTTTACTGATCGTGACCCAACTGCAGAGCTCTCTTTTGCCAAGATTGGTCATGAAGGATATGGGTATATGTGTCCCTTAGACCTAAGATCACCGTGGTGACTTGCAAGCAACTCACTGTACTTAGGTACTGGACTACTTGAATTTCTAATTCAGTGATGGAAGGCTACTAGGTGCAATCAAGTGCTTGGCGTGTCGGTGCGTGAGTCAAGATGGAATTGATCCCTCTAAATGTTGGAGCAAGTGCATCGCTGTACTTCAATTTAGCAAATCCTCGGCTAGGGTAGTCCATATGATGAATGTTGAATTTTGAAATATAATATGGATAAATTTTTAGAATTGGTAGTTAACCCTACATCATCCTATGAGCATCGTGGTCAAGGGGATGAATTATACGGTAAGCGTATGGCATAGGTTCGTCAATGTTGCATTGCGACTGTTCGATCTATTCGGACATTGGGTACCATTGCTAGATGGTCACATCAATTGATATAGAAAATTAGTTTCTATGCTACCAGCTTAGGATTTGAACCTATGGGGTCACACATAATAGGAGTTTCTTATCTGATCTGATGGCTAATCATAACTAGATGTCCCACTGGATTAGAACTCAGTTATTATTGAAATATTAATTAATAATTAAATTATTGATTAGCTTAATTTAATTGAGTGATGAGAAATTGTTCAAGTCAAATTAAATTTGATTTAATTAAGTTTGATCTGATCAGATCATGTGATGATCTAATCACTATGGGAGATTCGACCCTGACATGATCAGGGGATGGACCTAATTAATTTTTAATTTGATTAGAAGTTTATTGGTTTAGGTTAAGCCTAATTTAGTTGGGTTTAACTTGATCAAATTAGGTCTAGATAAATTGGTTTGGATAAAACTAATTTGGACCAAGTCAAATGGTTTTTGATTTTTGAATCAAATCTCCCTGCACCATGGTACTGTTGGGAAATGTATCCTAAAGTCAATCATCTAAGTGGTAGATGATTGAAATTAGTGTATAAATTATCTAATAATAATAGTCATTTAGTTGGTTCATCATAAAAGTTCTATCTTTCTTAAATGAACTCCTAAATTATGATGAAGTCCTCAGAACCACAATCAATCGATAATGGAGGATTTATCAGATGGTTCTTAAATCACTCACGATCAAATAATAAGTTATTAACAAGGATGATAACTTATCGAGTGTAGGTTGTTGTATGCTATATGCATTAGTTATCCTCATAACCAAGTGATGTGGAGACACCAGTATGGCATCCAGATGAGATATAGGAATACATCTGCATTGAACGTGACTAATGTAGCACTCTACTATCAAGAGTAGCTAGCTAAGGCCAATGGGTATGAGTGTCCCTCTGACCTGAGATCACCATGATGACTTGCAAACAACTCACTGTACTTTGGTGTCGGACTGCCTGTATTTGTAATATAGGTTTGAAAAATTTTTGGATATAGTCAAGTACTTGTAAAGTCGGTGTGTGAGTCAAGATGAGATTGACTATTCCTAATTAACTTCAGGAAGAGAATGACTCGTTGTATTTCAATTTAGCAAAACTTAAACCTGAGAAATCCTTGTGAGGTGTCATGGGATTTGCAAAATTTTGAGACATAATAGAGATGGCTTGTATGAGTATTTGATAGCGTACTCAAAGTTGTCTTGAGCATCATTGGTCATAGGGATGAATTATACAGTAACCATGGGTCAGGGTTCTAAGAATGTTGCTTTGCAGACATTCGACCTATCAGGACGTCGAAAACCATTGCTAGATGGTAACTTCGATTGGTATAGAAATTAGTTTTTATGCTACTAGCTTAGATTCGAACCTATGGGGTTACACGTATTAGAGCTTATAACCTGATCAAATGGTTAATCGACGATTGAGAATCATTTTGAGGTCAAACATTCAATGTCATTGATGTTTGACCAAATGCAAGTGTTGTAGGAGGATTAATTAGCAATTAGATTGCTAATTGGCTTAATTTAATTGAGCAATCAGGTTGAGATAAAGTTTAATTGAATTATATTTAATTAAAATTACTTTGGACTTAATTAGATTAAGTCTAGTTGGTTTATTGGATAAGCCAATTACAAGAAAGAACAATTCCTTGTTTGACTAGGACTTGGGTGCACCTAATTGACTTAGCATTTAAATTAGATTTAAATATTAATTTAATCTAATTTAATTGGACTCCAAGTTAGACTAGGATCACTCTTAATTAGGTTACATTTGATCATATTTAAATGAGATTTAAATTTGGTTCAAAACTATTTTGATCTAGTCAAACAAAAGGAGCCCTAGTCCAACTGGGACTCTTCCTCTTTCTCTTGCACCTAAGACCTCACACCCACCTTAATTAATTCCTAATTTTTCTATGTGTATTCCCATGCCCAAGAAGGCCTTCCACACTCCATAATTCATATTTTTGGAAATTTGTTATGACTTGGTCAAAACTTGGAAGAAGTTGGGATTTGTTTCCTACTTAGAAGAGTACCCTTTGACCAAAACTTTTTCTCTTCTTGTGCGCCCAATTAACCCAAGCCATATTTAACTTATCCACCCTTCTCCCAGGCTTTTGGGTTGAGGATTTGATGGTTCTCATGAAAAAAATCAAGGGAGGGGCGTCCAAGAGTTGGACACCTTATAGAAGTTCTCCTTTGACTAGGTTTTGACCTAGTCATGCAATAAAAGGTGGATGCCTCTTTTGAGATGGTTAGAGGATGTGATAAATCCCAAAAAAATCATGAAATATCAGATTAGAAGGACAAGAATGCATGGAGGATTTGTGGTGGCAAGATTCTTGGAGAAGAGCTCTCAATTAAGACATCAAAAGTTGATGTCTTAAAGAGACAAGGTAAGAGAAGATTATCTGCTCTTATATTTTTTCTTTTATGTTTCTCTCTTCCTATTTTATTTCTAATTTTTATATGATAAAATTTTGAGAGAGCGAGAGGATTTGGGTATGGGAATGAGTGCTCCAAGTTGTTGGGGCATGGTGTAATTTTTTTGACATGATCTGATCATGTCTTGATGAGAGAAGGAGAAGAGAAGATTGGTCTTCTCTTAGGGTTTCTTGGAGAACCCTTCCTCTCCAATTTTTGTGAGAATTTTATATTATGAAAATTAGAAATATTAGATCTAGAAACTTAAGAAAAATTCTAGAGAAGAAGGTCTCCTCTTGTCCTAGCATAGAGATGTTTTCAGGACATCAACCATTGATGTCCTGACGGAGAAGATTTGTCTTCTCTTAGGATTTATTTTTCCATGTTCTCATTTTTTGAATTTTAGGAGTTCCTGAAGGGAAATCCTGATTTTCTAGTCCAGGTTCGTTCAGATCTGATCAGATCAAGAGATATATTTCAAAATTTTTTCTCTTGATCCCAATTAGATCTTGATATATTTCAGATCTGATTCTTATTATTTTAATAAAATAAAATTAAAAGATAAATTAAATCAAATTTAATTTACCTGATCTGGGTAATCCTATTATCCTGTTAATGATCCTGTTTGCAGTGGAAGGTTCTGGATCTTAGCCATGCAAGCGCCTAGCCTCTACCGGTATCCACTCGGGTTGGATCTGGAGATCCTCTTCTTCTCTATCATGCCTCCAAAAATCAGATCTGAATCTGATTTGGAGGATCTTCAAAACTCCTTTTGAAGATCAGCAGTCGTCCTTTGCAGCAGCGCAGCCTTCTTGCTTTTTGATCGCCTTTCTTTTGATCTGAATCGCACCAACAAAAATCCAAAACTCCTTTTGGATGTGGAGAGCAAGGGGAGAAGAGTGGTATTGGCATGGAGAAGGAGGGGAGAGGCAGCCTTGGGGCATGGGGTTTCTCAATTGAATTGCATCTTTAATCTGAGTTGGGTACAGGGTCTTATTTATAGACTAGCTGTGATCCAACTCCTCTTCTTCCCAACCAATCACAATCCTTTGTGAAATCAGATCTAAATCTGATTGGTGGGAATAGAGTCCCCTGGATTCCTCCTTAGAGGGCACCTAAGACCAGTCAAAGTTGGTTCTTAGAAGAACTCTAATTGGAATCCAAAAAGGAGATGGAGTCCTTGTCCAACAAGGACTCCTAGGCGCCTCCAACTTGGGCACACGCCTAGGGTGGCGTGCGCCCTTCTCCTTGCCAGGTTCTGGTAGGGGGACAGGCCCCCACCAGCTCTCCAATAGGTGCATGACATGTGGTCAAAAGTCAAAGTGTCAATGGTCAACATTTGACCAGTCAAAGGTAGACTTTTGACCAAAGTCAAAGAACAAGAAATGGTAGGTGACCAAAAATGGCAGGTAATGTCTTACAAAATAAGACAACCTTTTTTGACTTGGACAACCTCCAGTCAGACCATATGAAGGCCTCTGATTGAGCACAAACTCCTTTGGCTCAGACAGGACAACTTATTTATGATAGCAAAAGAAGAACGTTAGGTTCAATCGAGTGCTAGCACGATTTCCTTGAACCTAATTGAATCTCATTCAGATCAATTGAACTAGATCAGTTCAATTGATGATCACCAGATTCAAACCCTTGTTTGTGTGACCCAGTTAGGTTCAGTTCTGTATGGTAATGGGATATGTCATGATCTCTATCATCGACATCATCGAAACTCCTTTCGATGGATCAGAACTCTTCTGATTCGAACAGCTAGAATGATCGATCATCTAAATCATTCTAATTGCTCCCAAAATCCACCAGTGACACCTAGCAGTATATGGTGGCAACCCATCAGAGCTGAATGCGAACCTCTTGGTGCAGCTACCTGTGTGATTCAAGTTCTTCTATCTTGAGCCCCGATCAGATTAGGGTTAAGGTGAACTCGTCAAACCCTAGTCTCTGTCATATGATGTAATCATTCGATTCGAGTCCAATGTGAAAATCTAAATAGAAACTCTTTCTATTATTTCACTCTACCATGGCCATAGGATTTCTGGACTTGATTCTCATGATCATCATAGGGCTACTCCTCTACCACCGAGGTAGATAGATTCCATCTTGATGCAATCCAGTTCCTACAATGAACATGCTCATAGCCAACATACACCTCAGGGTTCCATATGGCTAGGAGACCGAGTAATGGTGTAGTCAAACTATAACACCCTCAAGGTGAACTGCCGATGCATCTCAGGTCAAAGAACCAGACACACTACTGCAGCATCGAGTCAGTCATTAACGAGAAGGTAGACTCCCTAATGACTACTCGAGGTGGTCACGCTCAGTGCCCTCGTTCTCTAACGAGTACCTGTACTCTCGCTCCGGTGTCTCCACACCGTAGACTCAAGACTCATCTACTAAAGAGAAGCGATTGTACACCAACCTTCCGAATCAATCACCATCCTCGTGATGATCCTATGGTCAGGAGCAATTTATGAGTTAATAATGATTATTCATGTCTTAAATTTTCAACTCTTGAAAATATGAATTATCATTACCATTAACTCAAAGGATGTATCACAGACACTAAATACACATATGTGATAGAAAATAACCCATTTATTGATTTTAGTCAAAATTATAATTTTGCCCCTAGAAGTGTATTACAAGTGTCAGCCAATTCTGGCTTCTAGGGCACATATATCTAACAATCTCCCACTTGTCCTAAAGCCAATTGGCTACAAGTCTAAGTCCCATCTTCTCAAGGTGGGCTTCGATCTTCTGCTTGGCCCAATGGCTTTGTAAGTGGGTCTGCCACATTATCTGCGGAGTCGACTCTCTTGACCTCGACGTAACCCTTTTTGAGGTAATTATGGATGGGGTGGTATCACCATTTGCTTGGAACTCTTCCAGCACAAATAGTCTGGCAGATGTTGACTTTCAATCATCTATATCAGACATGAAGTCCGAGTCTGTGTATCCCTGGACCAGGAGTTCTCCATTACCAAAGACCAACATCATATCCTTAGTTCTTCTCAAGTACTTAAGGATACATTTCACAGAAGTCCAGTGTTCTTCACCTGGATTTGACTGATATCTGCTTGTGACACTCACAGCATGGGCTATATCAGGTCGTGTACATAGCATGGCATACATGAGGCTCCCTATTGCAGAAGCATAAGGGATCTTGCTCATGCGTTCTATTTCTCAGGTGTGCTGAGGGCACATCTTCTTGGAAAGATGAATACCATGTCTGAAGGGTATTAATCCCCTCTTAGAGTTTTCCATACTAAACCTCTTTAGTACTTTCTCTATGTACATCTTCTGTGAAAGTCCTAGCATCCTATTCGGTCTATCTCTATAGACCTTAATTCCTAGAATAAAGGATGCTTCACCTAGGTCTTTCATGGAGAATTCCTTGGACAACCACATCTTGACTGATGTCAATATGGGAATATCATTCCCAATAAGGAGGATGTCATCCACGTACAATACGAGGAAGACAACAGCGCTCCCACTGACCCTTTTGAAAACACATGGTTCCTCTTCATTTTTGATGAAACCAAACATTTTGATCACATCATTGAAACGAGTGTTCCAGCTCCGAGATGCTTGCTTAAGTCCATATATGGACCTTTGCAGCTTGCAAACCTTGTGATCAGTATCACTGGATGTGAAACCTAGCGGCTGTTCCATATAGATATCTTCCTTCAAGATATCCATTCAAGAATGCCATTTTCACGTCCATTTGCCATATTTCATAATCGAAATAGGCTGCAACAGCAAGCAATGTGCGGATGGATTTTAGCATAGCTACTGGGGAAAAAGGTATCCTGATAGTCAATGCCTTCGCGTTGACTATAACCTTTTGCCACTAGTCTAGCCTTGAATGTCTCCACATTCTCCATCTGCACCAATCTTTCTCTTGAAGATCCATTTACATCCAATAGGTACTATACCTTCTGGTGGATCTACCAAGGTCCAGACTTGGTTTGAGTGCATCGAGTCAATTTCTGACTGCATTGCCTCTAGCCATTTCTCGGAGTCGATATCTGATATCGCCTCGTTGTAGATTTTGGGATCATCACCATGAGCACCATTACCTACGAGGAACATTTTCTCTACATCCTCTGAAATAATACCTAAGTATCTTTCAGGGGGATGGGAAACTCTTTCCGATCTACGAGGTGGAGGAGGTAGTGTTCTTATTGGCTCAACCTGATTTGGTTCCACTTGGTCCTTAGCTCATTCTGCTTGTGAGACTTTCTCATCAAGCTTGATCTGCTTTCCAATGCCGCTATCTTGAATAAACTATTTTTCAAGAAATATGGCATGTCGACTCACAATCACATTGTGGTCTTCTGGAATGTAGAAATAGTATCCTAATGACTCTTTAGGATATCCTATGAATCGAGCTCTGAAGGACCTAAATTCTAACTTGTCCGCTTGTTGTCTTTTGACATGAGCCGGACAACCTCCAAAATTCTGAGATGACTCAGACTTGGTTTCTTACCGTGCCATATCTCATACGGTGTGGTAGGAACGGTTTTAGAGGGAACCCTATTCAGTAGATAGATTGAAGTTAACAATGAGTGTCCCCAAAGAAAATCAGGGAGGTCTGTGAAGCTCATCATGGATCGAACCATATCCAATAGAGTCCGATTTCTCCATTCTGAAACCCCGTTGAGTTGAGGTGTTCCTGGTGGAGTCCATTGAGAGACTATGCCATTTCCTTGAGATAGTCTAGGAATTCCCTGGCTAAGGTATTCACCTCCTCGATCTGATCGAAGAACCTTAATGGGTTTTCCTATTTGTTTTTCTACTTCATGTCTGAATTCTTTGAACTTTTCAAAGGCTTCAGACTTGTGTCTCATAAGATACACATACCCATACCTAGACAGATCATCGGTAAAGGTAATGAAGTAGACAAAATTGCCTCTAGCCGGCACATCAAATGGGCCACACACATCAGTATGTACTAGGGCAAGGAGATCTGTGGCCCTCTCCCCATGTCCAACAAAAGGGAGTTTGGTCATTTTGCCTTGAAGACAAGATTCACAAGTTGGATATGACTCAGAAGTCAATGGACTCAATAGCCCATTTTTCTCCAATTTGTTGATCCTATCTTCTGCTATATGACCTAATCTCAAGTGCCATAGATATCTATCATTTGGACTATCCCTAGGTCGTTTGGCATTCACGTTTTGCTCGATAGTTAGAATAGGTACATCAATATGTAGCTGATAAAGACCATTAATAAGGAAACCATTTGCAATTTTATTTCTTTCATAAAGAATGTTACAATGGTCCTTAAAGAAGGTGATCACATAACCTTCTTGTGCTAAGCATGAAACAGAAATCAAATTCCTGCTAGCTGCAGGCACAAAATAACAGTCTTTCAAAACTAAGTCTAAACCAGATGGTAATCGAAGAGGGTATGTTCCCACGGCTACTGCAGCAAAGAGAGAGATATTGATAATGAAGATGTATCGAAATATGCCATGATAGATTACTTTATATATGAGATTAATATGATATAGATCTGATATTGGTTTTGTAGTATTGAATGTTCTGATTAAGGCATTCTCTTGGCGTCCGGTTATAAGAATGAAGAAGGGTTAAAGGCCCTCTCTCTCATTCGATGGGGTTGTTCTTATGATGTGTAGGGGTGGCTGCAGTTCGTCTTAATTCAGAAACCAAAACATACTTTGCAAAACCCTAGATCCTGAAACCCTTGATTTCTTGTGCATATTTTTATTTATGAACCTACTTAATTATGAATTAAGATTATGGAATATCAATTGGTTAAAATTGAGAATTTTCAGATCAAGAATATTCATAATATGGGTTCGGGCTTGGGTAGCTCAATTAGGTTTAGCGGTTTGATCAAACGAATCAAGAGTTTGGTTTAGATGGGATGGCACAATCTTTAATTGACCAGCCAATAGGATTATGTCTGGGTCAGATCGAGTCACGATCAAGCAAGACTATTAGGCTCAGAGGTTAGAGTCTGGGATTGTAGGCTAACCAATGGGTTTCTGGCTTTAACAATTGGTTGGGTCTAAGAGTTTTGGCATAGACGACCGACTGGTTTTTTAATTGAAAGGCTACTCGAACTGAATGCATTCTTGTAATGAGTTAATGGCATATTCCTTCCACGTACTCACTTCCTGGCCATATCTATTGCCAGCGAGTTCTTTCTGATTGTGAGGTGTCCAATAATCCAGAGCTAACCATGCCCACTAGGTGAGTCCATAATTTGTTATGACTAGCCAAGTCTAGTTATAATTGAGACCTGAATACAATTCTCGCCTAGGAAAAGATAATCTGATGGTCTTTTCCACTATTGTATAGTTATGCTTGGCCCTTCCCGGGGTTATTGTTCTCGCTGCTAGGATTTATACATTGTTGGGTCCTCAGTTTAGCATTCGGAAAGAGCTGCAACTCTGTACTGATTAGGCATTGGATGCTATGGGCGAGGATGAGTTAGAGCTCAACTATTGCCGGATAACGGTGCAAGGAACATCAATAAACCCCAGTCTATTGCAATGGTGGTCTGAACTTAACTAAGAATGGATCAATTATTCTGGATACTGGTTGTAGAGTCTCATGATTAGAGACCAGATCGCGTTTCAACTTGATGCAGATATGAGCGATTATTGAACCACAGATGTAGTCTCACTCATTTGGCTACCCATCCTATTATAATCTGTTAAGGTGAGTTGATGTAAGTATTAGTGTTGGATATGAGCGTGTGCACCACCCACTTAGAAATCATAATCGTAGAGATTTTTGCATTCTACAGAGGCGATGTAGGATCCGAGGAAATATAGTGGGCTTATTTCGTTTAAAAATAAAATTCCTACATACAAATTGTTTTCAAGTCCACAAATTCTATAGTATCCTAACTAGATATCTTTTGACTCTCTACAGGAATATGTCTGCGTCCAACCCATTGCACTGTATCCGATGGACACATCATATGTTGCATGATGGGACCATAATAAAAGATTGGTCTTAGGACTACAAAATTGTTTTGGTTCGAGAAGTTAAACCACGGTTTCTGGACAGTCCTCCACACCATTACCAGCCGTCCTATCTGTTGAACAGAGAGCATCTCTAAGAAACAAAATGGATTGACGAAGATAATAAGGCCAGATATTACATTTGGCTCATGTCTCTATTGAGCTCCAGCGACCAACATGAGAATAATCAGAACTTGCTCGCCAAATGTTGTCACCTGCAGGAGATGTTGGTGAACAAGAGTCACTGCAGTCAATATCAAGTCACAAAAATGACGTTTTTATCTAACGATGCGTGATGCGCAGCAGTCCAGATCACTGTCTGCAATGATCAAGGACATGGAAGAGCTCTGATGAAGCTCGGTCGGTGAAGTTTGGACTTGACCTGCAGAATGTATCATTCTGCAATCCTTGACTATTGCATATGGGCATTTCATCAGCAACACTCCACATGCATAAAACTTTAGAACCTTCTTGGCTCGATGTTAATGAATATGCTGTGCTACCGCTGACTTCTATGAAAGTTCTAAAGCTCATTCTTCTTGCTAATGAACGACTCTTCAAAAAGAAAGTCTATTGAAAAGAAAAACAAAATTCTTGTGAAAAAATGCAAGAAGGTGGATAGGATCAAGCAAGAAGGAAGCAGAATCGTCGAATGAAAAAGGCCGATGACAAAGGATAAGTATCTTCCATTGAAACAGGACGCCATTGGAAGTGGAAATGCCTTACTTACTGCCACCTGAAGAAAAGAAGGAAAGTCCTTTGGAAGGATGCTCGTTATTGAGTCTAACCTTCACATTCTTCTCGCATCCAGTTGGGTGCTTGATACTCTGGTTCTAGTGCTCAATCTGTGCCTTCTATGTAGGGTTTGAGGATAGCAGGAGGCTGAGGGATGGAGGACTGAATCTAAACGCATTGGTAATGGAGAAAGAGGTT
>QRFJ01007567.1:0-71538 GCA_006176705.1 Cocos nucifera
ACCAAGAGAGAGATTTTAGACCTAATATATTTCATATTCCTTATTTTATTAATATTGAATATCATAAAATAAATGATGCGCGAATAAGCATCATAGGGTTTTTAGGTATCTAATGGATTTTGCACGAACACGGTAGTTTTCTTCTTTTATTCAAGGACGAAATGCCGAACGAGCCCTCCCTACATCATCAAGAACCACACGCCACTCAAACTGGAAAGACGAGGCGAGTTTATCTAGCTGCATTTCGCGGTGTTCGTTATTCTGCATTAGGCGGCTACAGGAGAACGCATATACGATGCAGAAGATAGAACTAAGGGTCTATAAAAGGCTAACATTAGATTAAGCATACTATCTCTCATATTAAGGGAAATTGATCGTAATTAAAATAGTGTCTTTGCACTACGATCTTAATGTACCCGATTGCCATTGCAGTGGGTGGTTTTCGAAAGATCTAAATTATGCTCAATTAATGCATGAGCTAAAAAATGTTATTTGAATTTAAATCTTCATCCAATGAGAGATAGTTCGTATGCTCGTCTAGGATCGCGGTGGTATGCTGTTGAGAATGCCTGATGAAGGAGGGCTAGTCTAAACAACTGGGAATCACACACTCGGATAATCTCACCCTAATGAATAAATTGTAATTTAGAGTTGTTATTTTTCTATTTTTAGATCTCAGAATTATAACATTTATAAGATCAACTAAACCAGCAAAAACTAAAGAGTTAGATCCTATAAAGATGGTTATTTAATCATATATAATATTTGATGATTAACTAGACCTACAGCAGTAGCCACACCTCACACTCTCTCACTCGCTATATGGTACGTCTCAAATAATATATTGAGCATCTCAGATGTTAGGTTAAATGTGTTCATTGGTTTATTTAATTTTTATTAAAATTTGTAGATGCTAATCGAATATCTCATGATGATACGGTCTGAAAAGGTTACTACAATTTAGTGTAGATTAAAAAGGTAGAAGTCTGAAGAATAACTAATTTATTAAGAGGGGAGGCGTTCGTGATGACTAGTTTGAGGGGAAATGCCTTTATTGGGCTTGGAGTCCAGGTTTTGTTCAGAAATCTGTATGTGGATCCCGAGGAGTACGGCTGATTTGTCAAGAAATTGCTGCGTCTGCTTTAGAGTCAACTAAGGAGTCAGCTATCTGACGATTGTTGTTAGATTTTCTGAATTTTATTAATTTTAAATAATCAACAAATTATTAAATTTAGATTAATGTATGTGATGGATTGTGATAATTAAAAAAATTAAGATTAAATATAAATGCTCAAATTAATTTTGACCCGTTGGCACGTTGATTTGGTGGATAAGGTCTGATTATCCGATTGATGTATTCTGGCTAAATGCCAGGAGATTCTGGAATCAGTAGGCCATGCGGGAGCGCCTGGCCTCTACGGTAATCCATGTCAGGTTGGGATGTATAGATATCTTTCTTTCTCCTTTCGTTTTCACCAAATCGAGGATCTGGATCTGATTTATGGAGGATCTTTCGAAACTCTCCTTCTCAAAGATCTGCGCGTCGTCGTCTTCTGGCAGTAGTGCTGCATCTTCTACCTTTCTCTCGTGCAGCCTTTGTTCGCTTGAATCGCAACTAATGCTGAGGGCCCAACTTCGGTTAGGTGTCTAGAGAAAGAGAGAGGATCAAGAGAAGTGGCATGGAAGGCAAGGGAGAGGGGATCAGGCCTTTAGAGGCATGGGCCTTGAGGAGAGAAGTCTATTATAAATGATTAGTGGGCTACATAGGGTGCGTCCAGGTCCTCGCTGGTTGGCGCGATAAGGTCTGTTATATAGTACCACTGTCTTGTATATGCAGTGCCACATCACCCCGGCCAATCACGTTGCTTCATTCAATCAGATCTAAATCTAATTGGTGGAATGACATCACCTAATCCAATTAGATGAGAGACCCATAGATTCATCCTAAGGTGGCACCTTAGACTGGTCAAAGTCTATAGGTGAGGATTACCTAGTTTGAATCCAAGAAGCAACCTGGAGTCCCATCCGTATGAGACTCCAGGCATCCCTATCCATAGGCGCATGCCATCCTAGGCATGCATCCCTTTCTTTTCAATTTTTAGGGAGGGAACAAGCTCCTATCTGTTCTTCAATAAGTGCATGACACATGGGCAGATGTCCATGGGTCAAAGGTCAACGTTTGACCGAAGTCAAAGGACAAGAATTAGCAAGTGATGAAAAATTATAGGTATTGTCTTAAATTTATCTCATAAATTAAGACAACCCTTTTTTGACCTGGACAAGCTCTAGTCGGATCAGGTAAAGGTACCTGAGTGAGCACAAACTTATTTGGCTCAGTCGAGACAACTTTTAATGATAGTAAAAGAAGAATGTTAGGTTCAATCGTGTGCTAGCACGATTTTCTTGAACCTAATTGAATCTAATTTAAATCAATTGAACTAGGTTAGTCTAATTGATGATATCCAGATCTAAATTCTTATTTGTGAATTCAGTTAGGTTCAGTTTTGTATGATAATGGGATATGTAGTGATCTCCATCATCAACATCATCGAAACTCCTTTCGATGGATCAGAACTCTTTTGATTCAGACAACTTAGAATGATCGATCATCTAAGTCATTCTAATTGCTTCCAAAATCCATTAGTGACACCTAGCAGTATATGGTGGCAACCCATCAAAATTGAAGATGAACCTCTCAGTGCAGCTACTTGTGTGATTAAGTTTTTCTATCTTGAGCCTCGATCAGATTACGGTTAAGGTGAACTCGTCAAATCCTAATTTCTATCATATGATTTAATCATTCGATTCAAGTCCGATGTGAAAATCTTAATAGAAACTCTTTCTATTATTTCACTCTCTACCATGGCCATGGGCTTATGGACTTGATTCTCATGATCATCATAGGGCTGCTCCTCTACCACCGAGGTAGATAGATTTCATCTTGGTGCAATCCAATTCCTACAATGAACATGCTATAGCCAACATACACCTCAGGATTCCGAATGGCTAGGAGATCGAGTCATGGTGTAGTCAAACTATAACACCCTCAAGGTGAACTATCGATGCACCTCAGGTCAAAGAACCAGACACACCACTGCAGCTTCGAGTCAGTCATCAATGAGAAGGTAGACTTCCTTATGATTACTCGAGGTGGTCACGCTCAGTGCCCTCATTCTCTAATGAGTATCTGTACTCTCGCTCTGGTGTCTCTACACTGTAGACTTAAAACTCATCTATTATAAAGAAGCGATTGTACACTAACCTTTCGGATCAATCACCATTCTTATGATGATCCTACGGTCAGGAGCATTTTATGAGTTAATAATGAAAATTCTTGTCTTAAATTTTCAACTCTTAAAAATAAGAATTATCATTACCATTAACTCAAAGGATGTATCATAGACATTAAATACACATATGCAATAGAAAATAATCCATTTTATTATTTATAGTCAAAATTATAATTTTGCTCCTAGAAGTGTATTACAAGTGTCAGCCAATTCTGATTTCTAGGGCACACATATCTAACAACTTCTTCTCCAAAAAAAATAGTAAATCATTCTTCTAAAGGCTGCCCTTGAGTACGACCATTGTAACAGATTGGTCCAGATTTCAGACCTCTAATGCAGCAGTATTAAACTGGATAACATAAGTTTGGATCGATTTTTCCTCCTTCTACTTAATATTCATTAGAAAATTCGAACATCGGTATGGACGTCAGCTGCTGACGAAGTGAGTTGCAAACTAATGGCTCATCTGATCAAAGAAGAAGATCGTACCCAGCTTCAATATTGAGTACCAATTTCTTGCTGCTTCCTTTAAGATAGACGAAAAAGCTCGATATAAGATGGCGTCTGATGCACATGGAGCAGCATCATGGTTCGAAAGGTCTCTAGATGATCGATCAGATCAGAGGTTCCATCGTAGCTTTCAAATTAAGGGAGCTTGAAGTTCGATGGAATGGATTCTTGCATAATTCGGAGAGAAAAAGGAGGATCGGTGCAGACGTCGTCATGGTGAGCCAGGATGACGTGATGAAGTTCCTCAATCCATCAAACCATCTTTCATAATTTTCGATTGAGGACGTCATCTCGATTGCAGATTTTAGAAGACTTCTGATTGTAGATAGAGAAGATCTCTTTCGGAGAAGAATCATGATCTGAATAAGGATCCTCTGCTCTCTGTTTTCTCTTTTCAGGGACGATAGGTATGCTAGCCCAAGTGCTTCTCCTCGGAGCCAGTTTCTGATATTTTGATAGTGGGTTTTCTAATGGAACCACCATCGGAGGCTGCCACATGGCCTGCACCACTTTGGTGAGGCTCTGAATCCACTAAATTAGTAGGTTAAACTACTTCGGATCTACCATGATCGTTGGTGGAGGAGAAGATTGAAGCACTGGCAACGGGGCAGGAACGGACTCCTCTGGCTCAGATCTGATGGTAGAAGCGATAGATCTTCGGATAGTCACCTTCTTTAAAGATATTTCTTGGGATCGAGGGAGTGGATGGAGATGGACTTTGGAGAAGAAGATCCACAGGATCGACTGAGCACTTCTTTAAGAATAAGAATACCTCAAGAACAGAGGGCCTTTCTTCGAGCGTCAATCCTGTTGGTGCAGAATCTGATCGACGTCGGATTGAGCTGGAGTTAAGAAAGAGGTCGCCGTTGGTGACCTACAAAATAAAGTTCCATCTGGAGTCGGTGGTGGTGGCTTCGACAGGATCCTCCAATGATCAAGTTAGCTCTTCTAGCCAATAGAAATGGAGTGCTCAGGAAAGAGTTCGACAGAGTTTTTGGAGAGGAGAAGAAAGATTAGAGAAAACGTATCTAGAGGATCTTTTTTATAGATGGAGTCCAAAGCAGACTGATAGTGACAGCCGTAGCCGTCTGGTAGCTGGCCGCTCAGAGCCACGTAGGATTTATTATGGAGAGAAGCATCATCTATAGCAGACTAATAGTGACAGTCATAGCTGTCCGATAGCTGACCGCTCAGAATCGTATGAGGGGTGCCGCCTACATTAGACTGATAGTGATAGTCATAGCCGTTTGGTACTGAGCCACTCGGGATCCATGACTAGAGAAGATCATCCGAAAGGAATGCTACTTAAAATCTGAAAGTAATCTACTGAAAGAATCTGGATGGAGTTCGACTGATAGAGAAGTCCAAAAGAAGTTCGACTGAAGAAGAAGTTCAAAAAGAGTTTGGCTCCTAGAGAAATTCGGCTAAAGGAGAAGTTCGGAAGGAGTTGGACTCCTAGAGAAATCCGATTGAAGGAGAATTTCGAAAGGAGTTTAGCTCATGAAGAAATTTGATTAAAGGAGAAGTCCAGAAGGAGTTGGGCTCCTCGAGAAATCCGACTGAAGGAGAGGTCTGAAGAAAGTTTGGCTTTTGAAGAAATTCGATTAAAGGAGAAGTCTGAAAGTAGTTGGGCTCCTGAAGAAATCTGACTGAAGGAGAAGTCTGGAGGGAGTTTGGCTCTTGGAAGAATTCGATTGAAGGAAAAGTCTAGAGGAAGTTTGGCTCCTGAAGGAATTCGACTGAAGGAGAAGTTCGGAAGGAGTTCAGCTCCTAAAGAAATTCGATTAAAAGAGAAGTCCGGAGGGAGTTCGACTTTCGGAGGAATTTAATTGAAGGAGAAGTTCAGAAGGAGTTCAGCTGCTGGAGGAGTTTAGCTACTGAAGAAGTTCGGCTAGGATTCGGTCGCTATAGGAGTTCGGCTGGGATCCGATTGCTGGAGGAGTTCGGTTGGGGTTCGACTGCTGGAGGAGTTCGGTTGGGGTTCGACGGCTGAAGGAGTTTGGCTAAGGTTCGGTCACTAAAGAGTTCGGCTGGCTGAAGGAGTTCGGTCGCTGGAGGAGTTCGACTGGGGTCCGATCGCTGGAGGATAAATTTTCGATCTAAGCTCTTTCGTGATTACTATTGCATTAGGCTAAGCATCAGGCTGGACTTCGATGGAAGCGGGGTTTATTCCTAACACAAGGTATTACTTGGAAATAGTTCTTTCGTCTGATCCTTAGACTTAGCACTAGGAGGTACTATTACGGTCGTAACGTAAATATCTCGGATCAGTCATGTTAATGATCAAGATATCCTAGATCAGCATGGATGCACCAATGCTCGAAGAAAAAGAAGTTATCCTCATACTCTCTGACCTAAAGATCGAATCGAGGCATGCTTCCGAGCTGTTTTCTTCAACAACAGCTCCCCCAGCATTTAAGTCCCTCGAGTTGCCTCAGACAAGTAATTTCTTAGCATGCATGACAATTTTTCTTGTAGATAAGTAGTGATTCAGTTGTAGTCTAGTCGTAATCGAACTATTATCCACTCTGCCTAATCTTGTAGGAATAGATAAGGCATCCAGATAATGCTAACAATGGTCTCCTCATTCCAGGAGAGCAAAAGAGGGCCATAATACCGAAATGATATGATTAGCATCCCAAAATTAGCGGAACAACACAATGTCCATAAGACATCTTTTCTATAAAAATCGCAAGCTTCGAGGACCTAGGTAAGTAAGAAATCCTCTCAAAGAACTCATTATTGTTTCATTATTTTTTGCTAATTTGAACGTCTGAGGATCCTTGTTAGAATTAAATTCTTTGGCTCGGACTTTATTTTGCACATCACTCCAGCATTCCTGCACGAGATCGATTGCTTCGCTTTTGAAGCAAACCATTTCAAACAACAACAGTTTATAAAATGTATTTGACAAGAGATTCTTCGATGCTCAAGTCAGATAGAGTTTATGGAATAGAGAAGACCTAAGAATACAAGCAATAAACTAAGAGTAAGTTGAATTTTTCCTTGCTTGGAGTTTTCATGCATGGCTTACATAGAGAGGAGCATGAGAGTCCGTTGCGATTAAACCTCATGATCTTTAGATAAGCTGTTATATTCTTTTCTTATCTGCCACTCTAGGCAATTACATCCTTCCAAATTTGATGTGCCAAGATAGTGTTAAGCTATAATCACCATGCTATTTGCTTGAATATTTGCTTTGCCATTGATTTTGTGCACCATGTGTCACCCAACCATTGGTTGGTCAAGCTGGGGGACGCGATTTAAGTGGTTGTTAAATTTGGATCATTTTTCACCTCATGATAGAAAATGTGCTTCCTGATTTTTACGCTTCCTTTCTAAACTTGATTAGCTCTTTAAAGTGACACCTATCTTGCATCTATTTAAATTGATAATAGAACTACTCTAGAACATATAATTTCAATATTAAGTATTCAAATACCTATATATTTTAGGTCATGATCGGTCATGATCAATATTGTTGTTTCTTGACTTATTTGTTTGGACTAATATGTTCACATTTTTGGCATTTTCAAAACAAATTGTTCCAAAGTCAATACTCTAAGAAACTTGCACTATCCAAAACAGATAATCCCTTAGTTTGATTGTAGTTGTCCTACAGACATCCTAGGCGACATTACTGGATGACTAATAACATTAGTTGGATTCATATTAGTTACTCTCATAACTAAAGTAGGAATCTAGTCTACTAAGCACCCTCACAATGTTACTGCATGAACTATAGCTTAACTCCAATTAGTCAGAAATCGAGTGCTCTTCCAAACATCATATCACTTAGTTCCGCACTTGAACTGCTCAATTCACGATAAAATTAAACACTGTTACTCACACTTATGAAGCAAGAATTAATCAAATCCCACGCTTGATCACGCTAAACTCAATCCCTTATCCCTATCCATATCCAAATCCACGTGGTCAACTCTTATCCATGTGTCCTCTTGCAAACCCTTGTACATCGTTTACCCCGGGCGTCCTTCCTCCAGCCCACTGACCGGCAAAACCAAACCAAATCGAGCAGCATAGCAGTCGCGCCTTTTGTCGTCTAGCGGCTCCGGGGTTCCCCCAGCCCAAGTCGTCTGCCCGCACACGTGCGGGACGCATTTGGCCGGTGCAGCCGCCCGGAGATTCCGAGCCTGACCCCTCCCCCAACATCCTAGCTGCCACCCTGCCCCACAACAGCGTTAACGGCGCCGTCTCCCTGCCGTTACACCCAATCGATTCCCTGGGCGCTTGCCACGCCTCTGAGACCCAGTACACGTGGTACCCACCAAGGGTACCGCGTCTTCGACGCGTGGTCGCGCTCGAGTCGGCGGCCAGTGCACGGAGGGGGTAGTTGGCCCGTTACCGTCCGCCGGGTTTAATTAATCCCGGCTCGGTACGGATGAAATGACGTAAATACCCTTATAATTTTTGAAACAATGGCTTTTTCAGAATCATGTAGGGGTGGTAAATTTGTTTTTCTGTGATGAATGTACTGCTGTTGCCGTCGTCGTTGGTCAACGAATTCACCGCCGGATTCCTTGGAAAATTAACCCGAAAGGGTGACGTCCGATGGAACGAAAAATTTACCTCGTGGTGTAAATGCTGTAACTCGCTTGGCAGTTCGCCGAAACCTAGCACAAACCAAAGCCGAAATGACTAAATAGCCTTTCCGGAAGAAACCAAGAGCCGTGATAATTGGGCGTTTGAGGATCCGTCAGATTTCAATCAAACGGTCATAAATCGCGGATAGCTAAGGAAAGATAAGAGAAGATAGACGTCATTATCTTCAGTGATAAGGGTAAAATGGTCATAAAAGTGTTTGGAGCTTTTAGTGAGGCTAGAAACAGTGGGGAAAACAGGAAGAAAAGCAGAGGGGAAACCTTCGTTAAGTTTTGCATGGATCGCTCTTTTTCTCCTTTTCGAAGCGGATTATTTTTCCTCCGAAAAGGGTTTTTTTTTTTTTTTTTTTTTTTAATCGGATGGATTCTCCATGGAGACGATGGGCGGTGATGGCTTTAGTTTCTAGGGCTTATTAGGGATCGGTGGAGTTTACAGTCGCTTCCTCCTAGTCTCTGTCTCGATCGCTCCTTCCGCTTTTGCTCGTTGTTCGTGGTTTGGCGGATTCAAAAAGTGGTCCGTTTAGGTCTTTTTCTCTCTGTCTCTCTCTTTCTCGGTTGGTCTCTGGGAAGATTCTTGAAGAGCTTGGAAGATTCGGTCCTAGAGGTGCTTGCTCGCAGCTTGCTTCCTCGATAAATTAAACTTTTTAAATCTGGATTTTGTTTTATCTTGGATGATTTGGCGTTTTTGATCTCAGATAGTGGGGGGTATGGTTGGGTTTTATTCGAAGAAGTCTTTGTTTAGATTTTATGTGGCGGCAAAGGTGAGAATTTTGGGGTTTAAATCGCTCAATTCTCGAGATTTTTAGGATATGAGAAGTGATAACTTTGTAGAAGTTTCCTCTGTTTTTACCATGAAATTTCTTGTAATTTCGGGTTTATTCATAAATCTTCAAAAGGTTTGTCGCTTAGACTTGGGAATTCGGTTTTTGTACTTCAGGTGCTTTAGCTGTTCTTATTTTGAAATTATTTGCTTAATAGTGGACTTTTCCGTGGTCTGAGTGGACTTGATTAGTCTTTCTGTCTTCTCTTGATCAGTTGTTAAATTTAGGGATTTTTCGAACGTGTTAGGGATTTTGCTGGACTTATCATAATGGTTTTCCTTTAATTTGAGAATTATTGAGTTCCTTCTATGTATTCTTCTTTCTTCAATTCTTATAATTTGGGAATTCTTGTGCATGTTTAATTCTAGTTAATGTTCATATTAATTAACTTTTTTTTTTTTTTGATCTTACCATTCTCCCATTTCTAAAGTTGTTTCTCTCATCTTAATATTTCTTACCATGTGCACCCATAACTTATAATATCTTTCGCTGATCAAAGATATCTATGCTTGTATGGTTGGGTTCTAGTTTGAAGATCAAGATTTAGAAGCATGGAATCACGGGCTGAGTGTGCAGATGCAGTTGAAGCCAATGGGCAAAGTACTCTGCCATCCACAATTAATCCTCAGCAGTGGCGGGGTCCTGGATTTGGTGGCATCTCGCCAGCTGTACTACCAGATAGTGCCTCTAAGTCAACCTCAGTCAACCTTCCTGTGGGAGGTTCTGTGAACAAAGGTGGCCAAACACAATCGCATGATGGGGCAGATGGCATGGATGATGTTAGTAAAGAGGGGCAGAATGTTGGCACACATAGAGGTTATTCTCTTAGATCTTTTTTTATTTCTTTCTGATAGTAGGGAGCTCGTTGCATTACTCTGTTCACTGTATGTCATTCATTTGGTCTTTTGTTTCTTGACATGATTAGCCACCACCAGAAAGTTACATCTGCTTATGGGTCTTGTAATTACTTTTAAGTTTGAGATGTGCTTGTTTGCGAGTCACTCATGTAAATCCTCAAGCAATTTTCTGCCGAATATAAAAATTGTAACAGTAGTATTAGCAGTAGTAAATGGCACAGATGGGGATGGAAGACATTTCTACTGCACTAGATTTTTAGTAGTAGTTTCTTTTTAAGTATTGTTGCGGCCAATCCACCTACGCCTGCGAATAAACGTCGGAAAATCTGCAAAGATAAGTCCGCACTGACCGGAGTTGGCTCCGACGGGAACCCTCCGATGCTTAAGTTAGTAGGATGGACTGGTCGAACAAGAATCTGAGAGTAAAATGATAGAGCTTGCTCTAAAGTATTAAAAAAAATGTCCTCTCTAAACTAACCGGATTACCTCCCTTTTATAGGTATCAGAGTGATAACTGTTGAGTACGTAGATCCCTCTTTTTTCAGTGTAGCATGATCGTGGGTAAGTAATTAAAAATATCCAGTAATCATCATTGCCCGCTCTTCTCGAGAGCGGTTTTGTAGGGCCGATTGGGAGTCGGATAGATTATTTGGAGAGCTTCCTTCGGTCAGTCGACTGATTTGGGGCCGACCGATCATCGGTCAGTCGGCTTATTTTGTACCGATCGATCGTCGGTCAGTTGATTTGGGGTCGACTGATTATCGATTGGTCTGCCAGCTGATTTTCTGCTGACCGACGATCGGTCGATCGGAGAACTTAAGATTGAGCAATGATTGGAGGGATGATTGACAGTCGTCCAAATAATTTCTGGCCGATAGTTAGTCGGTCTATTAGACCGTACGCCCATCGGATGGTAACGCATTGGTATTTCTGTCGTGTCGACAGATGTCTGTTGAAGATCGATGATCCATCGATCATAGGTTGGTGAGTCGGGCGGCGGATTAACATCCCCCAATAGTTGCCCCTCACGCCCAAGTCCAGTGAATGATTTGACATTTTGTCTTAATGCACCGAACGTAGGGGGTTAACATGTGGCATCGCTTTGAATTTTGTTTTGCCGCTTGCCATTAATGATCACCACGACCTTCAATAAATTTGTTGTCCGATGCTTCGGGGATCGCAACAGTTGCCATTAACGGACGCACGATTATAGAGCCCGAGGGATTTGACGTTCAGCCATTCTTCGGTCGACACGTGTCAACATCTAGTGAAGCTTCTGTGCATCTCAACCATCGGTGGGTCCTATATATATTGGTCCCCCCCGAAGGTTTTCCTTCCATTGCTTTTCACTATAGTAGCTTTCGGGAACCTTGCTTATTCTCTCATCCTTTAGATCCCTGGTTCAAAGTTTGAACCTCCTCTCTGACATCTTTGTTTCTTTTTTTTAATTTTATTGTCGAGTGCATGGCTGGTCATAGTAGTTCATCGCGAGGTCCAGCAGCCGAAGCATCTACTCTGATAGCAATGATTGTGGAGCGGCTTCAAGATTAGTATCGGATCTCGGAGGGCTTTTGGTTGTTGGCTCCTGGTCCCGAGGGTCAGGTGAATTTGTCTCCGTCGGATTTTATAGCCTTTTATTTGGAAAACCTTAGGTCGGGCCCTAGGTTCCCTATTCCGGAGTTCCTCCGGAACATTTTTGACTATTATAGGATTTGTCCCGCCCAACTGGTGCCAAACTCCATTCGGCTTTTGATTTCTTTTGTTTTATTGTGTCGGTTAATCCCGACGACTCGGCTTTCTTTGTTCAGACCTTTCTTTACCCTCCGACCCCATTCGAAGGCCGACGGATGGTGGTACTTTGCCCCAAGGAAGGGGCTTTCTTTTATCACGATCTTCCATCATCCATTTACGACTGGAAGACCCAATTCTTTTTTGTTTATCCTCCTTCTTGGGGCTTTCCATCAGTGTGGGGAGAGCCAAATACCCTTCTGAATGAGAACGGTTGGGTGGATCCGGTCGATTGAGTGGATTTTCTTCAGCTGAGGGATATGAGGGTTTCCATGTAGAAAGAGCTGATTACTGAAGAGGCTCTGTATGATGCCGAACTTGGTCCGACACCATCCGTAGGTACACTTGGTGTCTGTAATTTTGTCTTTTCTTCTATTCAATTGGTTTTCGATATTGATCTAACCTTGTTATTTGATTTTGTAGGGATGCGCCTTCCTCTTGGAATCTTCGAGGACGAAGTCCGTCAGTTCACCACTCGAAAGAGGGTGGCACCTGGCGCCAACTCATTGCACGTGCCGAAGAAAAGTCGAGCAGCTGGTCCTTCAGCTACCCTTGCTTATGCTAATGCACCCTCGGCAGCACCTTCTGGAGTCGTCGGTGCTCTTGTCGTCGCCCTTTGTGCTCCAATGGCGATAGCGTCTTCTGAAGCCCCTCCAGCCATCACACGATCGGAGGAAGACGTCATCATCATCGACGTATCGGCTGTTGCTTCCATGTTAAGAGCTTAACTGACTATTGCTGCGCCCGCTTCGCGGCCCACTACGGTTTGTCGGGAGCGTTCGCTGTCTCTATCCACGCTTAAGTGGATGTCGGTGCTCCTTTAGAACAATCATTTGCTAAAAAGAAAGGGAAGGCACTGGTTTCCTTTATGCTGGCTGGGAGTGATGCTTCCAGCCATGGATATACGGACTCCGAATGAGTCGATGTTCGGATCTCCGAAGGTGGTTTGGCTTTTTCGGAACCCCAGTTGGCGAGAAGTTTGGTCCACGTTATTCTCCTCTTGAACGATCGGGAGTCGAGGAGGAGTCGGACCCTGGCCGACTTGTTCAGATCGTTCTACCTAATCTTCATTGGGGTAAGCTGATAACCTCCTACTGTCTTCTTTTTTTCTCTCTGTTTTTTTTGCTAATTTGATTCATCTTTCGTGAATAATGGGCTCATGACATGGCCGAACTTGAGTCGGCCTGTCATAGAATGGCCGATCCTCAGCGTGCGTGTTCCGACTCTGTGTCGGCCACCAATGCCGAATGTAATGCGGTGATCCATCAGTTGGAGGAACAGAAGAAAGAAGTTGCTGCCCGGGAAAATAATTTGTTTGAGGAAGTCTCCCGCCTTAGAGTCGAACTTGGGTCGGTAAGAGTCGAACTTGAGTCGGTTCAGTCTGATCTTAAGTCGGCTCAAGTGGAGGTGAAGGCCCAGAGGAGTCGCCCTAAGAAGAAAAAACATGCGGTGACCAAGACGAAGGACCGTGACAGCTGGGCTAAGGAGGCGGAGGATTGTCGTCAGAAATGGCATTCTGCTGAAGAGGAAGTATCTTTGGCCAAGGCGAAGATCCAGGTTTTGCAATAGAATCTCAATCGGGCGAAAGAGTTGGGTGTTGAGGAATTCAAGACCTCATCCGACCTGAAGACCCTGATCCTTCAAGGAAGTGAAGCTTCCTATTGGATCGGGTTCGACGATGGTCGGGATGCTATTCAACATCTCTTTCCTGACCTTGACCTCAGCAGTGTCGTTGTCCCTGGTGCTGAAGAAGAGAAAGAGGGAGGAGATAGTGCTGAAGAAAAGGAGGGAGGAGACGATAGATCATCCACGAGCCTAGCGGACAATGGTGCCCCATCACCATTCTTGCTTCAACCGAGTCAGCTATTTCTGCAGTTCCCGTGGCTCCAGCGAAGGTATCTCGGGTTCCTCCACACCGACGGGTTTGGCTTCTCAGTTGGCTGCTGAAGTTCCATTGGAGAACGAGGGAGCTACTCCGACTGAAGTTGTTTCGCCAACGGACATTACATTGATGATCGAAACTGAAGCCATTCCTGATCAACCCTCAGAACAGCCGGTCGTTGAGTAGATTTTGTACTTTTGTTTCGAATTTTGTAAGGACCAAAGGTCCATTTGTAAACTTCTTCGGTAATGAAAAACTTTATTTGTACTTGCTTCTCATTGTGTAACTTTGCTTTACGCCACGACTGCTAATGCTTTGGTCGATCGGTTCTTGACCATCCATCTAACTTCTGGCGAGCTTTTAAACTGTCTTTGAATCAGATTGTTTGCTAACACTTAGTCGTTTATTAGGATATTTATAGGTCGGAGACAAGCCAACCCTAAGTTGATTTCTATCCGACTATTAGTCGATTTTTTATCAATCGATAAGTAATCGAATCGAATCATTAAGGTGTTTGATGATCGGGTTTAAGCCGACCATGGATCGGTTTCTAAATGACTTTTTGGTCAGGCTTTTTTTTTTTACCATCTAACACTTGATCAATTTTCATGACGGTTGGGTACAAGCCAAACGTCTTTCAATTTGGCCCTGGCCAAATCAGCAAGGGTTGTGTTCTTTTCTAGTTAGAGCGAACCAACTAGTCCACAACCAAAAGATTGATACTTCTCTCCCGTTATCACCTATAAGGAGGTTATGCATCGACATTGTTCGCTAGTCGACCAGTCGACGGTTCTATTGTAGAAAGCTAATCATATCGATGATTTGAGATATCCGACCGTAGGTGGTTGAACCGCTGATTGTCGACCATCCTTCATCTGTTGGTTATAGGATTCCACTAAACGAGATATGCCGACTGTTCGTTGGTTAACTGACGTTGGTCGGTTGGATTCTTTTCCAATGTTCTTGAGTTTATGTCGGTTTCAATCTGGTCGACTTATCCGATTTTTCGATCGATTGATTCGTTAGTTGACCAATCATTGTGTATGGAAGAAACATCTTTACGGAAGTCTTCATAAATTTTTATTTTTTTTCGTTTGTCCAAAGTACATGGAGTTGACCTCATTGATGGTACACTTTAAGATTGGCAGCATTCTATGTTCGGAGGACTTCAATTCCGTCTAGTATTTCAAGTCGATATGCTCTAGGTCGAAGGATTTCCGTCACTCGATAGGGCCCTTCCCAATTTGGGGAGAGCTTCCCTTGGTCTAGCGGCTTAGTTACTTCCGTCTTCCGCAGGACTAGGTCTTTCGGGCGAATCTCTTTCGGTTTATCCCTTCTATTGTAATATCTTGCAACTTGCTGTTGGTAAGTAGCTATTCTAAGTTGTGCCTGTTGCCAAACTTCAGGTAATAGATCTAGGTCGACCTTTTGGCGATCCGAATTACTTGATTTGTCATACTTTTTTACTCTTATTGATGGTAGTCCGACTTTAATGAGTATCATTGCTTCCATCCCGAAAGACAGGTTAAAGGGAGATTCGCCCATCGGGACTCAGGAAGTGGTTCGGTAAGCCCACAGCACCGAAGGTAGTTCTTCTACCTAGAGGCCCTTGGCCTCGTTGAGTCGGGTTTTCAAATCGTGGAGGATTGTTCGATTCATAACTTTCGCTTTTTCATTCGATTGTAGATTGTCGATGGACGTTAGCTTGTGCGCGATGTGATACGAGGCGTAGAAGTTTTGAAATTTTGATTGTCAAACTATCGGCCATTATTGGTTATGATTATATGTGGGAGTCCGAATCTATAGATGATAGATTTTCGAACAAAATCCTCTATTTTGCTTTTCGTAATTTGTGCCAAAGGTTTAGCTTCCACCCACTTTGTGAAATAATCGACAGCGACGACCAAAAATTTTCTTTATCCGGATGCCGGGGGAAAAGAACCAAGTATGTCGATCTCCCATTGTGCAAACAGCCATGGTGCTACGATCGATGTTGGTTGCGTCGTCGGCTGGCGTTGGATATTCGCGTACCTTTGGCATGGCTCACATTTTTGGACAAACTTGGTCGCGTCCTTCTGCATTGTTGGCCAATAATATCCTTGCCGAAGAATCTTATAGGCGAGGGACTTGCCTCCCAAGTGATTTCTACAGCTTCCTTCATGGACTTCTTGAAGTGTGTAGTCGGCGTCGGAAGGCCCTAGGCACCTCAACAGTGGGAGAGAGAAAGACTGCTTATAGAGTCGTCCGTCCATCATGATGTATTGCGAAGTCATCCATCTTAAGTGCTTCACTTGTGATGGATCGTCGGACAAGATTCCTTTGATCTGATATTTGACAATTGGATCCATCCAACTCGATTCGTCACTGATCTGCAATACTTCTTCCATCTTTTCGATGCTTGGCACGTTGAGGTATTCGATGTAGATTCGGCCAAGTTCGTTAGGAGCGATGATGGTGAGTCGAGAGAGTGCATCGGCCCGAGCATTTTCTGCTTTGTGGATGTGCGAGATGTTGAAGTATTTGAAGGTAAGAGCTTGATCTTTCACCTTGTCTAAATACTTTTGCATCATTGGATCGTGAGCTTTGAAGTCGCCTTTGACTTGTCCTACGATGAGTTGAGAGTCGGTGAATATTTTCAGTTCTCCGACATCGAGATCTTTGGTGATTTTCAAGCTGGCTAGAAGAGCTTCGTACTCGGCTTGATTGTTGGAAGCTTTGAAATTAAATCGGAGAGCGTATTCGGCGACTATTCCATCGGCATTTGCTAAGATGAGTCTTGCACCGCTTCCAAGAGCATTTGACGCCCCGTTGACGTGTAATACCCAAGCTGACTTATGGTCGGTTTAAGGGATGTTTTCCGCCGACCTGCGAGTTGTTTCCTCTTGATTGGGCTTGTCATCCGAGATGGTACATTCAACAATGAAATCGGCGAGAACTTGAGCTTTCATCGACGGGCGATGGTGATATAGGATGTCGAATTCACTAAGCTTTATTGCCCATTTCACCATTCTGCTTGAGGTATCTGATCAATGTAGGACCGACTTTAGAGGTTGGTCGGTTAAGACATGAATTGTATGGGCTTGGAAGTAGGGCCGAAGCTGTTGCGCTGAAATGATCAGGGCATAGATCATTTTCTCCATCTTTGAATATCGGATTTTGGCATTATGGAGGACTTTGCTTGCATAATAGATGGGGTGCTGTACCCGACTTTCATCATCTCTGATTAGAACCGAACTAACAGCTTCGTTGGATGTGGTCAGGTGTAAGTATAGAGGTTCTCCTTCCATCGGCTTTTCGAGCAATGGAGGAGTCATCAGGTATTTCTTCAACTCTTCGAAGGATCATCGGCATTCATCAGTCCATGAGAAGTCCTTAGTTTGCCGTAGAGTTTTGAAAAAAGGAAGACATCTTTCGGCAGACTAAGAGATGAACTGGTTGAGCGCAGCGATTCTTCTGTTGAGCTGTTGCACTTTCTTCTTCAAAGTTGGATGTTTTATGTCAACGATTGCTTTTATTTTCCCGGGATTTACCTCGATTTCTCGGTGTGAAACAAGCAAACCAAGGAACTTTCCGGCCATCACTCCGAAGGTACATTTGGTCGGATTTAGCTTCATCCAATGTCGTCGGAGTGTATCGAAAGCCTCTTCTAAGTCTCGGACATGGTCCTGACTTTGGGTGCTTTTTACCAGCATATCGTCGACATATACTTTATGTTTCATCCAATTTGCAGTTTGAAAATCTTGTTCACCTACCGTTGGTAGGTCGCTCCTGCATTTTTGAGTCCGAATGGCATGACCTTATAGCAATAAATTCCTTTGTCGGTGACGAAGGCAGTATGTTTCTCGTCTTCGGGTACCATTCAGATCTGGTTATAGCCTGCAAAAGCATCCATAAAGTTTAAAAGTCAATGTCCCGACGTCGAGTTGACAAGTTGATCTATTTTTGGGAGAGAAAAACTATTCTTCGAGCATGCCTCATTCAAGTTGGTATAATTAATATAGATGCACCATTTTCCGTTGGTTTTTCTCATCATAACGACATTTGCGAGTCAATCAGGATAATGGGTTTCTCTGATGAAGCCTGCCATGAGGAGTTTGTTTACCTCTTCGTTGATGATCTTTTATTGCTCAGGAGCAAATGGTCGCTTCTTCTATCTCACTGGGTTGACATTCAATTGGTGAGTAATTATTTCTGGTGGTATGCCTGGCATGTCAATTGCTGACCAAGTAAATACATCAGCATTGGCTCTTAGCAAACGAATTAGCTGTTCACGCTCCATCGTCTGAAGGTGTGACCCAATTTGAACAACTTTAGTCGGATTGTTCTCTTGCAATGGGATGGAGACCAACTGTTCGGTCGGTTCATCTTGATTTTCATCTTTCCACCGATCAAGGCCTTCCAGCGGCGAAGAATTTTCTGATTTATTCGCTTTCATAGTGATTGCAAGGCAATGTCGAACGATCTGTTGGTCGCCTCGCATCTCTCCGACTTCGGCTTTAGTCGAAAATCGGACTAGTAAATGGTATGTCGATACTATCGTCTTGAGGGCATGGAGTTTCGGTCTTCCAAGTATAGCATTGTATGCCGAAGGGACTCTAACGACCATGAAAGTCATGACGACAGTGCTCTGTCGAGGTTCTGTCCCTACAGTTAATGGAAGATCTATCTCTCCCTCAATGTCGACGGCGTCTCCAGTCAATCCGACTAATGGAATGGGGACTCTTCGGAGCCGTTCTATCGATAATTTCATTCGGGAGAAAGCCGAATAAAATAAAATGTTAGCTAAACTTTCATTATCTATGAGGATTCTTTTTACATCATAGTTCGCTATCGTCGTCGAGACGACGACAGCATCATCATGGGGAATTTGAATTCCCTTTACATCATCATCTGAAAAAGAAATGGGTTCATCAAATCATCGCTTCTTGGTCGATTCTTCTTCGGATGTTGCTCCTTGGCTCTCGATCGTTCAGAAATTATATTGATCACTCCAGCCGTTGGTTGGTTCTGATGAACTTCCTTGGGTGCTGAAGGTTGATCGGCATGAGACTGAGTTGGGAGATCAAGCCGGTACTTGGCAAGAAATCCCCGTCGGATGAGAGCCTCGATTTCATCTTTCAGCTGAAAGCACTGTTCGGTGTCATGACCATAGTCGCGATGAAATCGGCGGTACTTTCTTGTCTTTTCCTCGATTTTTCATTGGCAGGGGTCAGCGAAGGTAACTCTCCCCCTCAATCTCCATCAAGATCTGTGCACGCGGAGCAGAGAGGGGAGTATAGGTCTCGTACCAATTTTTCACATTGGTCGATACTGGGCTTAGTTAGGAGAAGACCGTTTTCCTATTTGGAATTGGCCGGCTTGGTTCCGTAGGAACGTCGTTTTTCCATTGCTTCTTTTTCTTCTAACCTTTTTCATTTGATTCGCCGGCCAGAAGTGCCTTCTTCTACGTGAATGTATTTATCCGCGCGCTCCAAAAGCCTAGCATAAGTCCGGGGATGGTTCTTGTCCAGCGATTAAGTGAATCGGGAGCCCCGTAGATCTTGCTTCATGGCCGAAATGGCCACATCCTCGTTGAGATTTCGGACCTCAAGCGTGGCAGCATTAAAACGTGCCACAAAGGCCCGAAGGGTTTCTCCCTCTCCTTGTTTGAGCGAAAAGAGGGTGTCAGAAGTTTGTGGCATTCTCCTGCTGGTGCTGAAGCGAGCCACGAAGGAGTCTTCGAGTTGCTCGAAAGAGTCGACGCTTCCCGATCGGAGCCCGGAATACCAGGTTCGAGCAGCTTTCCGAAGGATGGCCGGAAAGCTAATACACATGAGGGCGTCGTTTGCCCCCTGGATCATCATAAGAGCCTTGTAGCTCTGGAGATAATCGACCGAGTCAGTGAAGCTGTCATATGGCTCCACTTGCGGCATCTTGAACCGTGAAGAAATTGGTTCGTTCAGGATGTGCGAGAAGAAAGGAGTAGTCTGGATGTGGAATCCCTCAGAGGACCCTCCTTTCGCATCCTCCTGGATCCGGGCCAGTCGATGGTTGATATCTTTAAGCTTTTGTTCGTAGGTATCGAACCGATGCTAGCAAGGTGTCCCCGGGGTTGATCCTCCTGAGGAGTTGGTTGAGGAGAAAGTGGTTGAATCCCGAGGGGTTTCCCCTTATGCTGGTCTTGATGAGTAGGCGGGGAAATGGAACACCGTGATCAATGGGTGGTCCCTCACAAACGGCGGGGAGATGGAGTTTCCTTTCGATGAGAGCATTGAGATGGTCGCTCCAGTGAAGGAGAGGCGGAATGCCTCGATACATGGCAGCTGTGTCTGGATGGCACCGCTTGTGCAGCTGGTCCTTTAGCCGCCACGCGCGACTGTTGCTGGAGGCTGTGTACAACTTCCGTTAACATTCGGACCTGCTGCGTTAATGCAGCTAGTTGCTGTGCTTGTGCGTTCGCCATGATCGTTGGATGCGAAGAGCCCGGTTCCACCACTGACGGTGGTGGTGGGGGAAGTACTTCTCGCCGGAATGACTGTCCGGTGGAGTTGAGCGAGTTGCGAGTGGGCATTTTTGCCATCATAACAGTTGACAAAGATTTACTAATCATTTTTTATCCCCCCCTACTTGACGCACCAAATTGTTGCGGCCAATCCATCTGCGCCTGCGAATGAACGTCGGAAAATTTGCAAAGATAAGTCCGCACTGACCGAAGTTGGCTCTGGCGAGGATTCTCTGATGCTTAAGTTAGTAGGGTGGACTGGTCGAATAGAAATCTAAGAGCAAAGTAATAGAGCTTGCTCTAAAGTATTAAAAAAAAATGTCCCCTCCAAACTAACTAGGTTACTTTCCTTTTATAGGTGTTGGAGTGATAACTACTGAGTACATGGATCCCTCTTTTTTCGGTGTAGTGTGATCGTGGGTAAGTAATTAAAACTATCTAGTAATCACCGTTGCCCGCTCTTCTCGGGGCGGTTTTGTAGGGCTGATCGGGAGTCGGATAGATTATTTGGAGAGCTTTCTTTGGTCAGTCGGCTGATTTGGGGCTGACCGATCATCGGTCGATCGGCTTATTTTGTATCGATCGATCGTCGGTCGGTTGGTTTGGGGCCAATTGATTATCGGTCGATCGGCCAGCTGATTTTTTGCTGACCGACGATCGGTCGGTCGGAGAACTTGAGACCGAGCAATGATTGGAGGGACGATTGACAGTCGTCCAAACGATTTCTAGCCGATGGTTAATTGGTCTATCAGATAGCACGCCCATCGGATGGTAACGCGTCGACATTTCTGTTGTGTCGGCAGATATCCGTTGAAGACCGGTGATCCGTCGGTCATAGGTTGGTGAGTCGGGCGGGGGATTAACATCCCCCAACAAGTATCATTACTAGTTACCATCGCTACCACCACCACCACCATCATCATTATCCAATCCTTTTCCTAACAAATAGGAAGTTCGCTATTGAGCATGATTCTAAGTTGTAAGACTTCATGGAAGGACCGAAGAAATTTAACTACCAGCTGTCAACAACAGTCCTCTGTAAGAGCCAAATTCTTAGACGAGACAGATTTAGGATGACAAGGGCTTGTGATGAAGCCTATAAGGCCAGCTGTCAGGAGAAAGACCCACCTTATTTATTGCAGTTTAAGCTCCTGCAACCTTAGAGTGACCCTCCAAAACTCTCCTAGGCTAGGCTTAGATAGAGTCTATACAATGGTGAAAGATGATGACTTTTGGCAGAGGGAGGTGCATTCATCTCTTACTCATACATGAGCTACAGAGCCAAATGAAACATGGGCACATTAATCATTATAAGCCATTATAACTAAATATTGTTTTTATGATGGTGGGGGAACAAACTTGTATGCTCCTGCTGTTTTTCATTACTTGGTATAAATCTGGAAAAGCAAGTCAGTAGATGCTTTGGATTGTCAAAAGATTCTAACAATTCACAATGCTTCTGAGAATGAAGTACATGTATAAGTTTTTATTGTGATTTGGTGGTACATGGTTGATTTCATTGTCAACATGTATCCTAGTTTCCATTGTCTGAGAAAACTATATACACCACATGACCTTTCAAGCCGATATAAATAAAGAGTATTCATCTAGTATACTTGGTAGCACCCATTTTATATTATCTAGTGATTTCACCCAGATTTTGCCTTCTAGGATTCATAAGCATGTTCATACCTGTATCAGTTGCAATATCAGCAACCAATATTCCAAATTCTGAAGTGCCTGATTTGGATTATATATGATCTTGAAGTGGGTATTGGTACTGAGGTATGATACGTTGTTGCTCACAAAGGCCTTGTTTGTATGGTCAGATGGAAGCTTTGGACAGGAATCTCAGCATCTGCAGCCTGTCTCACCTGCCATGCCTCCTATGATGCCCGAATATTTTGCACCTCATACCCAGCTGGAACTTGGTCAATCACTTGTGGGATGTCCTCCTTTTCCTTTAAATTTTATTTTCCTTATTATTTTGCATTGTACTGAGTAATTTGAATCATTTGATCAATTTTTTAGGGCTCTTTGTTGATTGCCAATGGTGTATGCATTATCTATTTTTTTTGTGATTTTTTTTATTTACCTGATGATATTTATAGTGTCTCATATATACAGGCTTGTGCAACATATTCATATTCTGATCCATATTTCGCTGGCATCATGGCTCCTTATGGAACTCAAGCACTGGTATGTAAGTTGTATGCATATATTAAGGGCATATTTCAGGAGTAATGGTGCCTACTTTCAGTTAGTTATATATGATGAATGTATAATTTTCATGCATGTTCATTGGAAGTTGCTTAATTTTACTTTCTCCTCCTGTACTGGAACTTGTATCTTATATTCTCAATTTCGCTATGACAATGCAAAATTCTTTCAATTCTGTAATACCCTTTCCTTTTTATTTGTTGACCGGAAATCTATTATCTTCAGTCTGTTGTTAAATGTGGAAACTAGAGATGCCTCATGGAGTCAAGGGGCCTCTGGATGACTTGGGGCATAATCATACCCCTTTACTTTCTAAACTTATAGGAGTACTGCATCACTGCTTGAACAGAAAACATAAATTTCCACTGCTTAAGATGTGAAAATTGGCTAAGTTAACCTGATCTTCATGGGAGTTGTCTCAGGTGCATCCCCAGATGCTTGGAATGCCTCATACTCGCATGCCTTTGCCTCTTGAAATGACAGAGGAGCCTGTTTATGTAAATGCCAAGCAATATCATGGCATTTTGAGGCGAAGGCAATCACGTGCCAAGGCTGAACTTGAGAAGAAAGCTATAAAAGTTAGAAAGGTAGATACAGATAAACTCATATGACATACTTTTTATATAGTTCTATTTATTTTTTTGTGTGCATATAGCATCAAGGTTCCATGATTCATTTTAAGCAAATTTGATCTTTTTGTGGCATAAAAGGATTTTGTTTATAAACTGCAATTTTCTCACATAAGTTATTATTTTTTGTAATCCTAGCATAAAAAATATGCTATCAATAACTTGATATTACCTTGTCTACAGATTGGTTTGAGGATCATGTGTTACAGTTTGTAGGGATGGTTTTAGGTAACATACTTGTGGGACTGTTCCTATTTTTAATATGGAATGTCCTCAAAGTACCTGATTTGGGAATGCCTGCCCCCTCCCATTCTCTCTCCCCTTGTGATTCTTTAACTCTGGCGACATACAGGAATTGATACAAAATTAGAAGTTCTATAACTAACAATGGTCTATGTTTGGATGGTGTATCATTAAGATTCAAATTTCTATGAAATTTTTGATAATTATTCAGTTTATGCCTTTCAATTTGTTCTTACTTTAGTGCTGCAACAACCTTAGGTGCTATTTCTATCATTTGTTAAATAAACCATATTGACACTTGTCAAATCTAGCTCTCTATATATGTATTTATATCTTTTGTTCTTGCAGAGATGGAGGTATTACTTACAAGGTCATGAATTTAGGTTTCTAGATTAAATTAATATGGGTTTTTTCCTCTTTTATGGGCTCTATATCAAAATTTTGTCACTATTTAATATAAATCCGCTCCCAGGGGATGGAGGGGTTCTCTGATGAGCTAGCTGTTCATGAGCAATGCATCATTGGCTTGGAATTTGCCTTGATAAGGGTTTGATGTGGGCACGAGAATGGAATCTATGCGTGCAAGTTGGGCATGAGACTTTCCTAGCTTGCTCATGTTGAGTTCAACTAAGATCAATATATGAATCAATGGATTAATGAAATGCATATTTTCTCATATGTTATCAATAAATGAAAAAAATTTATTTATGTTTATTTAGTAAATACTTTCATATTATTTATTCAGAATGATGTTATTTCACCCATTCGAACTTAATCTAACTGCTGTATATTGGCTCAAAATACGTATGGAATGCCGTGGGTGATTCTATTCTCCCGCTAATCCATCAAGTGAGCTATACAAGGATAGCTTAAATTTAGTTCAAAACTAATTGAGCTGACGTTAAGCTCGGATCAATATAAGATCGAGCTTGGCTCAGTTATAATAGAACTCTAGTTTTAATAGAAATCGCTCTAATATGAGCCAATTTCATTACTTGTCTTTTCATCTTTTAAGTCCCTAGTGTAAATGGAAATGCTGAGAAAGGGTAATCATGTTTATTGTGCTCTTTATTAAAAACCAAGACAGCCAACAAGTGTGTTGAGGATATTAACACTTAGAATGATAGGAGGAAAAAGAAGATCGAAAAATGTTGCATAGAAAACACTAGTCTTTGCTCTTTCTAGTATATGGGTTAGAGGACAAAAGGAAAATAAAGAAGAATATCATATCTTACGGAACAGCCATTTCAGTTTCTTTTCCCTTGCACCTTTTATTTATTTGTTTAAATTGAAGTTATTTATTTCATATTAATGGTTGGTATATGTTGTACACCTCCACGGTATATGTTGTACACCTCCACTCTTGCCCATTGTGTTTTATGGTTTCAAAGCTCATGTAGGCATTGTTAGATGTATGCCCTAGAAGTCAGATTGGTTGATGCTTGTAATACATTCTAACGGTATAATTATAATTTTGACTTATTATTAATAAAATGGGTTATTCTTTCAATTACATTTGTGTATTAAGTGTCTGTGATTCATCCTTTTGGGTTAACGGGTATGATAATACATATTCTCAGGAGTTGAGAATTTAAGATATGTGTTGTCATAATTAACTTATAAACTACTTTCGATCATAGGATCATTATGAGGATGGTGATCGATTCGAAATATTGGTGTACGATTGCTTTCTTAGAATAGATGAGTCTTGAATCTACGGTATAGAGACACCAGAGCGAAGTACAGGTGCTTGTTGAAAATAAGGGTACTTAACGTGATCAACTTCGAGCAGTCATAAGGGAGTCTATCTTCTCGTTGATGACTTGCTTGATGTTGCAGTTGTGTGCCTGGTTCTTTGACCTAAGGTGCATTGACAGTTCACCTTGAGGGTGTTATAGTATGACTATGCTATACCTCGGTCTCCTAGCTATTTGGAATCCTGAGGTGTATGTTGGCTATAGCATGTTCATTGTAGGAATTGGATCGCACCAAGATGGGATCTATCTACCTTGATAGAGTAGTGTTATGGTGATCATGAGATTGAGTCCTAAAAGCTCATGGCCATGATAGTATGAAATAATAGAAAGGAGTTTCTATTAGGATTTCACATCGGACTCGAATCGAATGATTCAATCATATAACAGGAATTGGGTTTGACGAGTCACCTTAACCTAGATCCTGTCAGGACTCATGATAGAAAAACCCAATCACACGATGGCTGCATCGAGAGGCTCTTATTCAGTTCTGATGGGTTGCCACCATATACTGCTCGGTGTCACTGGCGGATTATGGGACCAATTAGAATTACCTCGATGATCGATAATTCTAATTGGGTGAATCAGAAAGAGTTTTGTCCATCGAAAGATATTTCGATGATGTCGATGATGGAGATCGCAACATGTCCCATTACAATACAGAATTGAATCTATTGGGTTACACAAATAAGGGTTTGGATTTGGATGTCATTAATTGGACTCATGTGGTCCGATTGATTTGGATTTGATTCAATTAAGTTTAAGAAAATTGTGCTAGCACATGATTGGACTTAACTTTCTCTTACATTGGATTTTTTGATTGGTCTGTGTTGGTGCAGAAAATGGTGCTGATATTGGAGTTCGTTGGAGCTAGAGAAGATGAGGTCGCCGATGAGACCTATAAGGCAAAAGTTCAAATCGGAGGTGGATGGCTCCAGCAGGATCCTTCGACGGTCAAATTAGTTCTCCGGCTAATAAGAATGGAGTACTCAAGAGAAAGTAAGCGGAGATGAGAGCTTAGAGAGAAGAAGCATATCTGGAGGGTCCCTTATATAGACGGAGGACGTAACAGATTGATGGTGATGGCCATAATTGTGTGCTAGTGGGCCGTTTGGGCCACGTAGAGTTTGTTACGGAGAGTGAATTGTCATTTTTTGCAACTTGTAGGTGGTTGGATTTTATTTGGAGTTCAGATGATGGTTGGGTGGTTTATACTGGCATGGAGGACTCGAAGTCAGGTGGGCCGAGCCTGGAGATCGGACTGTTAAATAGCGGAAGGCGGACTTGCTGTTGGTTGGATTCCACCAGCACTATCTTTGACAGCTTTGAGGAACTCGGCCAGAGCAGCAGAGATTCAAGATTGTCAGGGAGGTGGGATGGATGAGTGCTGAGATTCAGGGCTTCTTGGTGATGCTGTCCTAGCTATTTAAAGAAGTTCGGCCAATACATACTGAGGCTCACTGTTTGCAGGAGGGCTGTCGCCTATTTCGGAATGGGGTCGAATTGGAGTTGAATAAAGTCAGCTTGAATGGAGTTCAATCGGAGAGGAGTTCAGCTGCCTTTGAGATAGGCCAAAAGTAGGCATGTTCTAGACTAAAATTCGGATTGTACGAGTGCTGAGATTCATTTTCCGCAGAATGGCTGCTATTCACTCCGAATTGGGAACTTGATGAGGTCCTTTTATCATTTGAACCTATCCGATCGATGGGCACGATGTAAACTGACCAGATTCATGATCGTCAGAAAGGGGATAGAGGAACTCAACCACTCTTAAGATTGGCTGCTACCGACCAAAGTAGAGCAAAGGAATTCAACCGGAATGAAGTTTGACTAAAAAGCAATTCGGCTGGATGGGGTTCCTGGCATAAAATTAATGAGATATGCTATATCATGAAGGAATTCGATTGGATAAAATCCCGTCTAACCGAAGTCTGACTAGAAAGGAGTTCGTCCGAGGAGTTCGACTAGGAAGGAGTTCAACATTTGCAGTAAAATATTTCAACTACCCTCAAGATCTGTTGTCAAGCAAGGTCGGACGGATTGGGCTTTGGTACTCAGAACTATACTATTCATCCTAGGTCAAGAAGCAAAATTAGTAAAAGGGTGATTTTTTTTATTGTTCAAGGTCATCCGGCCTAACTTAGCACGCTTTTGATAAGTCCTGTAGTTAGAAGTCGTTACTGAGAAGATCGTCAGATTTTCATAAATTTGAGGTTGGCCGCCCAGAACTTGGCTGATACAAGATAGCTGCTTAGTTGAAGTTTGGACCTAGACATCACCACTCCAAACATCGTTATATCGAGGTTAGACAATCCATTGGACTTCGGTGGGAGCAATTTTTATCCCTAACATTTGTCCTCCTACTCCCGAGTTCGAAGCTCGAATGGAGTACAAAATTGCGACTGTCGAAGTCCTTTGATGATTTTCTGCTTTTGGGAGATGAAAAATTTTGGCTTCTTCTGGGTTGGCGCCGAAGCTTCCTTAATACTGATTGACCTGAAAAGACATATCCCCTTAGAAAACTCGTCCGGCGCAAAGCTCCATGTACGGCGCAATAACTATTCCGTCACACATCAATGGTAGGCATAATGATTAGGATGCGTGGCAGGTCGGGATTGGGTAGAGATGGTCTGTAATCATAACTGCCTTTGATTTTCTCTAGCTATTTAAGGACCATCGTTTTCCCTGATCTCCACTTTCGCTTGAGTTTCCTTCTTTGTTCTCTTGCCTTCTGTTGACCTTGCATTATGTTTGTCTCCCTCTGTTGTTTCTCCAGTCACCGGCATCTCCCCCGCTCGTCTTCTATCTTTCCGACCGCCTCCTTGAATCTGGATGATTTAGGTTAGTTTCTTGACTTTCTCCTTGCATTTCTTTACTTTTTCGCTTACTTTTAGGACCTTTTGGTTTCTTTGGAGGGGGGTTCTCCTCCTTGGTTTTCTCCAAAAATTTATAGCCTTTTTCTTTTGATTTTTCGGAGATTTTCTAAGTTTGCTTTAATTTGAATGTCTTTTGAAGTTTCCCAGTCCAGCGGTTCTAGGAGCTTGTTTGGGCCGAACTCCCAAACCTAGTCCCTAGGGTAGGAACTGAATTTAAAGAGGTATCTCGCCCAGTTTTCATTCCCGAAACTATCCTCTGCTCCCTGTCTTTTGAAGTTCTGTCGCTGATCAGAATCCAATATGGGGTGCATCCTGAATACGAGCTAGAACTTCCCAGGTCAAGCGGTCGAGCTTGCGCCCCTCCCTTGGATCATTTTTGTTTGTATTTGGAGGCCTTTCGTGTTGGTTTACGGCCTCCACTTCTTTTGTGATTGCTCTTTTCCGTTTCCTAAACATTTTCTTAGCTTCAATGGTTCCAAACTCTTTTAGATTTATCATAGAGTTCCTCTCTCTTTATATTTTTGCCGAGGTCCATCCTACCATCTTCTTATTCCGAAATTACTTTATCTTTAAACATCATCCCACCGCTAAAGACTGGTGGTATTTGTCCCCACAGTTTGGCAAGAAAGGATTGCTCAAGGGCGCTTCTTCCATTCATAATTGGAAGGAGAAATTTCTTTTCATCTCCTATCCAACCCTAAAGCTAGGACTTCCTCCTTGGGCACACCTTACGAATTCGGTCCGTCGGGCTCTAGGGTTAGAAAAAGAAGATCTAAATTCAGTTAGCAAACTTAGGGATTACCGAGCTCCTCTCCTGTTCGAATTGATAAAGGATCAAATCTTGCTCAATCTTGGCTTAAGTCCCTTCAATCCAGGAGGTATACATCCAAATTTTATAAATTACTTTTTTGTCTTTCTTTTTTAATTATAACTCTTTTATCGTTGTAAAAATGGATTCAGAAGAACTTAGGCGGCTTTCCAAGGAGCTCCGAGTTCACAAAAGGAAGGATGGTGCGCCCGACGAAACCTTTAAGAAGACAAGGATCGATGCTCCGAGCTCTACTGCGCCCATTGACACTGCTGCTGCCACTAAGGCCGTAGTGCCTTCGGTGTCTTCTAGTCCTCCCGCCGAAGTCCAAGTTCCAGAACTTCCCACCGAGAAGGAAAAGGAAGTAGAAAAGAAGAGGAAGAAGTCGACTGCCAGAAAAGTTCGGTGCAAAGCCAACTCCAGTGGATCCAACCATGATGATGAGGATGGGGGAGATTCTCCTTTTGACAATCGAGAGGTTGTCAAATCTTTAATTGATGGATGCACCCTGCTTGAAGTCATGGACATGATTGTCAATTTTGATTTTGAGCAGCACACTTGGGACTCTCTTGGGACCTTCCTTGAGGTAACCACTTCATCTCTTCTCTTTGACTTGTCCACGTGCTCTTTCATTAGCATATCCTACTTCATTTTCTATAGATGGGTCACCAACTAATCGTCAACATCAAGGCGATTAATCTTCAAAGGACAGAAGCGGTGAAGGTTCGCGAAGAACACCAGGCCGAGATTGATCGCCTCGTTAAGGAGAAATCGGTCGAAATCGAGGGCCTTCGAGAGGCGATCCGAAACATCGAGTAGGCCTTGGCAAAGGCGAAGGAGGAGCTGGCCTTGGAGACTGAGAAAAGGAAGAAGGCCGAGGCCGAGGAAGAAGGCTGAGGTCGAGATTATCGAAAAGGAGAGTCAGATCTCAAGGTAGATCTTGGAGGCTAAGGATCAAGCGATACGAGACTTCAAGGCCTCGGAGATGAAGGACATAAAGGTTGACTTTAGCAAGGCGGCCTTCATCAAAGGGTTCAAGCTTTATCAAAGAAATGTGGCCGAGAAGTTTTTCAAGCTTGATCTCAGCTTCTTGGGAGGGGAGTCCTCTGACGATGAAGCCGGACCCTCCAATGCCGCTGCTGACCCCCCGAGTGTCGAGACTCTTGCCGCGGCATCTAGGCCTGCTCAAGGATTTGAGGCTGCTAAAGTCATGCTGGGCTCATCCGCTGCTCCTCTAGAGGTCGGAGGCTTTTAATAGTTGTATTTTTTTCTTTCTTTTTTCTTTTTTTTTCTGTACTTAAAACATTTTGATTAATGAAAGTAAATTCCTTTCTTTCGTTATACCTTTATATCATGGCATTTCATGCATTGAATGCAGTCTCCAGTTGAAGCTGATCCTTTATCTTAGGGTATTTCCTTAAAGGCTCAAATCAAAAATTTGAAGGGAGAGGTTCGCCATTTTAAAAGAAAGTTAGAAAAAATGAAAGACTTAAAAAGTTCAAGAAGAACTATGCTGAGGCCACTGGTGAGATTAATCGTCTCCGCCAATCCTCCAAATAATTCTTTAAAGAATATACTACCAAGAAGAACCATCTGAATGAAGAGATTGAGGAAATTAAGAAGCACGCTGGTGAGAAGTCCTGAACCTTGACAGTCAAGATTTGTTCTGTTGAAGCCAAACTCCGTGAAGCAAAAGGGAAGATCGGACAGTTGGAGAAAGGCTCAGCCTGGGTTTAGAGTCAAATGGAATTTGGTTGGGACTGGTCAAAGAAGTTTTTCGATGTTCAAAAGTAGTTGGATGTCGTTGAAAGGGCATACAACTTCTATCGGATCGGTTGGTGTGAACAGATTGATGACTATAAGAAGAAGCTCCATATGGTGAACACCGAGGTAGTGCGGCTTCAAAAGCAACTAGCTGACAGAGCTCGGGCTGGTTCAAGCAGAGAATCAGACGAGCTTCTCTCCTTGAGGGACAATCTGGAGAACCTGTCTACAGTGTATGAGAGGGAGAAGACTGAGCTGTAATAATTAAAAATTCAGATGGTCTACCAGCAAGATGTCGTGAAAGACGCCGAGACTGAATTGACTGTTCTGAGGAAGAGGCTGAGGGAGGCTGAAGAAGACTTCCGCAGATCTCAGAAGTTATTAGGTGAGAGTTTAGCAGCGAGGCGAGAGCTCGAGGAGAAAGTGCAAGATTTGAAGCACTCCCTGGTGTTAGCGGGAGTTGGCAGTTCGAAGTCCAATTCTGAATAGGACTTCGTTTCTTTTTTTTTGTCTTCTTCTCTTTTCTCTCTCCTTTTGCAACTGGTCTTGAAGACCTATATAATGAACTTTAATTTTAATGCAATGATATTTCTTTCATTTACCTTTCTATGTTCCACTTTGGTTTGATGCTTGCTAATTTTCTTTATTTTCTTGTTGCGTCCGATGTTGACGTCGTCTCGAAATAATAACTTCAATTCTGCATCTTGTGTATCTGCCCTCCTTGTTTATGAACAAGGGTTTTTGAACTCGATTTGAAGCATCTATGAATTAGAAGTCTTTATATCCATAGTTTTTCCCCCATTTAAGAATCGAAAGCTTTCAATCCCCCGTGGGGGTCTTCATCCATGTCAGGACGAGGTCCTCCTGTTCCTGACGTGGCGGGCTATCTTCCTTGTTAGGACGAGGTCCTCCTCCTGTTCCTAACAAGATTGTCGGAGCACAAAAGGGCCGTTGAGAGGGCCTTTTTCCATTACCTCTTACTTGAAAATCAGAGGCCTTCACCCTCGCTATGACGAGGTTAACCTCGTGTCTTAAATAATCGAAGGCCTTCACCCTTGCTATAACGAGGTTAACCTCTTGTCTTAAATAACTGAAGACCTTCTACTTCGTTTAGGAATGAAGTTTGGTTAAGTTATTTTCTGCTTTCATAGTTTTGCACCAAGGACAAAGATGTTAAATTAAAAAAAAATTATTGAAACGAGATTATTGATAGTACATTCTTAAATTTTTCGAGTTTCAAGATTGTGGGAATGTAGCTCCAAGTTTCTTTAGATAATACATTCCTGGTCGGATAATTTCCACGATCTCATATGGGCCTTCCCAGTTCGGAGCAAGTTTTTCTTAATTATGTGGTTGAGAGATATTTGCTCTTCGCAGCATCAGATCTTCAACTTTGAACACTTTAGCTCTAACTTTGGAGTTGTAGTAGCGGGCTACCTTTTATCTGTAAGCCGCCATTCGAATTTGGGCTTTCTCTTGCTTTTCTTCTAGTAGGTCAAGGTTCGCTTTGAGATCTTGGGAGTTGTCTTATTCATTGAAACCTTCAACTCACATCGAGAGAAGTCCGAGCTCAACTGATATTACTGCTTCAGCTTCAAAAGCTAGGGCGAATGGAGTTTCTTCAGTTGGTAATCTTTAGGTAGTTCTTTAAGCCCAGAGCATGTGATAGAGCTCATCCACCCATGTTTCTTTTGCCCTTTTGAGCCTTGCTTTAATCTCTTGTAGTAGAGTCTTGTTTGTTATCTCGGCTTCGCCGTTTGCCTGCGGATGAGCTACACGAACTGGTGTCCATTATCCATGATGAGAGTCCGGGGTAGGCCGAATCGCAAACTACTGACTTCTAGATGAAGTCCTGCACTTTAGCTTCAGTGATTTTTGCCAGGGGTTCGGCCTCAACCCACTTGGTAAAGTAATCCATAGCCACTAGAAGGAATTTTCGCTGTCTCGATGCCATGGGAAGGGCCCAAGTATATCCATCCCTCATTGCACAAATGGCCAAGGAGCACTTAAGAGTGTAAGCTGTGTAGCTAGTTGTCTCTGAATGTTTGTATTTCTCTAGCAATGGTCATATTTTCTCACATAATCAGTGGCATCTTGTTGCATGGTCGGCTAGTGGTATCCTTGATGGAGCAGTTTGTAAGATAATGATCTGTCCCCAAGGTGATTTCCACATTCACCTTCATGGACTTTCTTCAATAAATAATCAGCTTCAGAAGGTCGGAGGCATCTAAGAAATGGCAAGGAGTACGACCTCTTATACAGCTTATTCTCATATAGAACATAACGAAAAGCTTGGTTTCTCAATTTCTGAGCTTCTTTAGGATCCCTGGGCAGTGTGCCATCTTTGAGGTATAAAACAAGTGGGTCGATCCAGCTGAGCTTAGGGTCGACCTGCATTACAATTTAGGATTCTTCCGAGCTTAGGTGTTGCAGAACTTTGAAGAAGATCTCTTTTAGCAATTTACTTGGGGCCAGAGTAGCTAATTTGGAGAGAAGGTCGGCCTTAATATTTTCTACTCTAGGGATCTGCTGAATGTTAAAGTTGTTGAAGGCTAAAATCAGGCTCCTTACTTTTTCCAAGTATCTCTTTATGCTTTCCTCCTGAGCTTCATAATTGCTATTAACTTGTCCTACTACCAATTGAGAATCACTATAGACGTTCACGTGGTCGTCTCTAATTCTTTAGCAATCCTCAATCTTGTGATCAGAGCTTCGTATTCTGCTCCATTATTTGTTGCAAGAAACTCAAAGCGTAGCGCGTATTCGGCAATAACTCCTGGATTGATTAGAATCAAGCCTGCGCCCGCTTTTGAAGCATTAGATGAACCATCAATATATAGAGCCTAGAAGTCCTCAGGAAGATCTGCTTTTTCCTCTGTGAAGCTCGACTGTGAACTGGAAGTACTAACTTCTTGATGCTCAAGCTTGGCTGGATCAGGGATGGTGCATTCTACTACAAAGTCGGTCAATATCTGAGCTTTAATGAATGGCCGCGGTTGGAAATTGATGTCGAACTCGGTGAGTTTGATTGCCCATTTTGTTATTCTTCCAGAAGTATCGGGCCGATGAAGAACTGCTTTAATGGGTTGATCAGTGAGGAGTGTGATTGTATGTTCCTGCAAGTAAGGTCGGAGCTTTTTGGCTGTAATTAATAAAGCATAGGTTAGCTTTTTCAATTTTGTGGACCTTGTTTCTGCATCCCTAAGAACTCGGCTTATATAGTAGATCGGCTTCTGAATTTTCGCCTCTTTGATTAGGATAGCTCTAATAGCAGCAGGGGACACTGCCAAATATAGGAACAATTCTATTCACCAAGTTCGAGTTTGGTAAGGAGAGGAGGTGAGCTAATGTAGTTCTTCAACTCCTCAAAGGCTTGCTGACACTCAGGAGTCCAACAGAATTTTTTGGTTGCTTGAGCACTTGGAAGAAGGGCATGCAATGCTCGGCCGACCTTGAAACGAACCGATTCAGAGCTACAACCTTCTCTGTCAGGCATTGGACTTCTTTTATTGTTTTTAGTGCAGTCATTTCTTGGATAGCTCTGATCTTCTTGGGATTTGCTTCAATGCCATATCTTGACACCATAAATCCCAAGAACTTCCCTAAGGTTACTCCGAAGGCACATTTGATTGGATTTAGCTTCATCTTGTACTTTTGAAGTGTATTGAAGGTCTCCTCAAGGTTGGCGATATGCTTTGTTGAAGATCGGCTTTTGACAGCATGTCGTCCACATTGACCTTCATATTGCGGCCGATCTGCTCTTTGAAGATCTTGTTTATCAGGCGCTGATAAGTGGCACCTGTATTCTTTAGTCCAAAGAGCATAATCCTGTAACAATAAAGACCACGGTCAGTAATAAAAGCAGTTTTTTTCTCATCTTCTGGTGCCATCTGGATTTGATTGTAACAAAAAAAGGTATCTATGAAAGTGAGGAGCTCATGGCCCAAGGTTGTGTTCACCAGTTGGTCAATCTTGGATAGAGGGTAGCTATTTTTTGGATAGATTTTGTTCAAATTTGTGAAGTCTATGCACATCCTCCACTTGTCATTTGGTTTCTTGACGAGAACGACATTTGCAATCTAATTTGGATAGGATACTTTCTGAATGAAATTGGCTTTAAGAAGCTTGTCGACCTCGTCCATGATGGCCTTCTGCCGCTCTGGTGCAAAACTGCGCTTCTTTTGCTTTACTGGCCGATGCTTAAGATCCACAGCTAGATGATGTTCCATTACTTCTGCATCGATTTCTGGCATATCCGCAGGTACTTAGGTAAAGACATCGGTATTCTTTCGCAAGAAGGCAACGAGCTACTTCCTGACTTCCTCTTCCAGGTTAGAGCCGATTTAGTATGATCTTCGTTTCCATCATTTAAAGAGACTGCAACAAGGTTGTCGATTGGTTCCCTTCGTTCTTCAGTCAGGTCATCATAGGTATCAAATCCATCCACTGGACAAGAGTCTGCTTGCTTTCCTCCTTGCAAGGCAATGGTGTAATAGTGTCATGCCAGTGCCTGATCTCCTCTAACTTCTCCAACCCCATGGTTTGTTGGAAACTTCATCTTCAAGTAATAAGTTGAAACCACAGCCCGTTCAAACTAGGTCGGCCAAGAATTGCATTGTAAACAGAAGATGTCTTTACTACTAAGAAATCAACTTGGGCCTTGGATTTCTTTGGATACCAATTTGCCACAATAGACAAAGTAATTATTCCTTCAACCAGCACTGCATCACCGGTGAATCCCACTAACAGAGAGCTTATTGGCCCTGTGTGATTGTTAGGTATAGACATTTTAGAGAATGCATTGTAAAATAAAACATCAGAGCTTCCATTATTAATCAAAACGCAGCGTACATCATAGTCAGCAATGTTTAAAGTAACTACAACCGCATCATTGTGCGGAAATTGAACCTTCTATGCATCTTCTTCAGTGAAACCGATACGTTCTTCAGTCTTTTGTCGCTTCGCTAGCTCTGTTGATCCACTGGCCTCCCCCTGCCAATGTCTCCCAGTAATGGTGTTGATGATTCTAAGTGGGGGTCGATCTCCTTATGACTTATCTCTTCGAGGTGGTTCAGGCTGCGGTAGGGTTTTTGGCCGATCTTTCCTCCTTTCCGACCGATGCTGGAGGAATCGATCCAGTCGTCCCCTCCTGATTAGCTTCTCGATCTCATCTTGGAGCTGGATACATTCTTCAGTATCATGACCGTGGTCATGATGGTAGAGGCAGTACTTGTTGGGATTGCACTTGGTTGGGTGAGTCTTCATTCTCTTCGACCTCGATAATTGCTCCTTTATTCCATCAGCACTTGGATCTTAGGAGCATTCAGAGGAGCATGGTTGTGAACTCTCCTAGGAGGGGAGTTTCGTTGCTCCCTCTGATCAAGGCTTCTCTATCGGCAAGCTCGTGGAGGGGTCCGAGCTTGTCTGCGCTCAGGTGGGGTTCTGGAGCGTGGTCGAGCTTCACTCGGCTTCTCAACAATTGCGGGCTTGCTAGATTCTCCCGCCTGCTGCTCTCCTACGGCTTCTTCATTCTTCAGCTTGAAGGCTTTCTCCGCTCAAGTGTAGCCTTCTACTCGGACTAGCATGTCGGCAAAATCCCAGGGGTACTTCTCCAGGGAGAAAAGGAGATCGTTCATCTAGAGGCCGCCTTTTAGTGCGGCCATAGCAACGGACTGGTCCAAATTTCGGACCTCTAAGACAGTAGCATTAAAGCGGCTGACGTAAGCTCAGATGGACTCACCTTTCTTCTGCTTTATATTGATAAGAGAGTCCAAATCTCGTTTTTGGCACCGATTGTTGATGAAATGAGCCACAAACTGGTGGCTTAGCTGGTCGAAAGAAAAGATGGTACCCGATTTGAGGTCTGAGTACCAATTCCTCGCTGCTCCTTTCAAAGTGAAGGGGAAGGCTCTGCACAAGATGGCATTAGGTGCACCATGGAGAAGCATCATAGTCCTGAAGGCTTCGAGATGGTTGACTAGGTTTGAGGTCCCATCGTAACTCTCAAACTGGGAGAGTTTGAAGTTCAACGGGATGGGCTTCTGCATGATCTGAGCGGAGAATGGAGGATCGATGCATATATCGTCATTGTGGATTGAGGCAGCATGGCAAAGTTCCTCGATCCATCGGTTTATTTCTTGAAGCTTTTGATCGAGAATGTCATCTCGATCATGGATCTCAAAGTGCGGCTGGCTGGAGGGGGATAATGACTCCTTAGGGGTGGAGTCATGATCAAAATAAGGGCTCTCCGCTCTCAGCTTCCCCTTCCTCGGAGTCACCGGCTGGCTTGCTCAAGTGGGCCTTCCTTGCACCGGATCTTAGTATTCTGGTAAGGATCTTTCTGGCTGGACTGGTGCTGGTGGCTGCTGCATGGCCTGCACCGCTTCAGTGAAGCCTCTTACCTACTGTATCAGTAGGTTGAACTGCTCTAGATCCACCATAGCTGCTGGTAGAGGTTGAGGTGCCGGCGATGAGGTTGGAGTGGGCGGATCTGCTGGTTCTTGGATGGATCTAGCAGTGGAGGTAGTGGATCATCAGGAAAGAGCTTTCCTGGGTGGCATCTTGCTAGAACAAGAGGAAATCAGAAGAAAACATAATAGGAGTGGGGGTAAAGATGAACTCGACGGGGTACTTCTTTAAGAATAAGGGCTCAAAGTCTCTTTTTCTAGCGCCAATCCTGTTGGTGCAGAAAATGGTATTGACGCTGGAGTTCGTTGGAGCTGGAGAAGACGAGGTCGTCGATGAGACCTACAAGGCAAAGTCCAAATTGGAGGTGGATGGCTTCGGCAGGACCCTCCGATGGTCAAGTTCTCTAGCCAACAAAAATGGAGTACTCAGGAGAAAGTAAGCAGAGATGAGAGCTTAGAGAGAAGAAGCATATCTGGAGGGTTCCTTATATAGATGGAGCGCGTAACAGATTGATGGTGACAGTCATAACCGTCTGCTAGTGGGCCGTTTGGGCCACGTGAAGTTTGTTACAGAGAGTGGGCTATCATTTGTCGCGACTTGTAAGCAGTTGGATTTTATTTGGAGTTCAGGTTGGAGTGGTTTATGCTAGCATGGAGGACTCGAAGTCGGGTGGACCGAGCCTGGAGATTGGACTATTAAATAGCAGAAGGCGGACTTGCTGTTGGTTGGATTCCGCTAGCGCTATCTTTGATAGCTTTGAGGAACTCGGCCAGAGTAGCAGAGATTTGAGATTGTCAAGAAGGTGGGATGGATGAGTGCTAAGATTCAGGGCTTCTTGGTGATGCTGTCCTAGCTATTCAAAGGAGTTCGGCCAATACTTAAGGCTAACCCGATAGGGTACTGAGGTTCACTGTCTGCAGGAGGGTTGTCGCCTATTTGGGAATGGGATCGAATTGGAGTTGAATAAAGGTATTCAGCTGGAATGGAGTTCAATCGAAGAGGAGTTCGGCTGCCTTTGAGATCATCCAAAAGTAGGCATGTTCTAGACTGAAATTTGGATTGTTGGATTGTAGGAGTACTGAGATTCATTATTCGCAGAGGGGCTCCTATTCACTCCGAATTGGGAACTTGATGAGCTCCTTTTATCATTTGACACCTATCCGGTCGATGTGCATGATGTAAAGTGACCAGATCCATGATCGTCAGAAAGGAGATAGAGGAACTCGGCCACCCTCAAGATCGGCCACTACCCACCAAAGTAGAGCAAAGGAATTCAACCGAAATGAAGTTTGATTGAAAAGAAATTCGGTTGGATGGGGTTCCTAGTGTAAGGTTAATGAGATATGCTCTGTCACGAAGGAATTCGATTGGATAAAATCCTATCTAAGCGAAGCCTGACTGGAAAGAAGTTCGTCTGAGGAGTTCGACTGGGAAGGAGTTCGACATTTGCAGTAAAGTAATTCAGCTGCCCTCAAGATTTATTGCCACGCAAGGTCGAACGGGTTAGGCTTTGGTACTCAGAACCTTACTATTCATCCTAGGCCAAGAAGCAGAATTAGTAAAAAAGGGTGATTCTGTTTACTATTCAAAGTCATCTGGCCGAACTTTAGCATGCTTTTGATAAGTCTTGCGGTCAGAGGTCGTCACTGAGAAGATCATCAGATTTTCATAGATTGGAGGTCGACCGCCTAGAACTTGGTTGATACAAGATAACTGCTTAGCTGAAGTTCGGACCTAGACGTCATCCAAACATCGTTATATCAAGGTCAGACAATCCACTGGACTTTGGCAGGAGCTATTTTTACCCCCAACACTCTGGACTCGGTTAAATTGGATTTGGCTTGTTTAGAAACCCTATATGAGTTTGTCCTGAACTGACTAGACCTTGTCCTGGTCAGATCAAGCCTTGTCCTAATCTCCTTGAAAAGAACTAGGAGCACTTTGACTTGGTCTCTTATGCCAGAAAGAAGAAGAGGGGCGTGTGCCCCCTATTTTTTCTCTTGGGGTGCGCGCCCCAGATGGTTTCTTAGAGAGAGGGCGCACGCCCCTTCCTGGCGTGTGCCCCTTATAGATAAGCATGAGGGAGTTTAAATGGTTGAAGTTTGTTTTAATTTGAACTACTTTTGAATGGGTCAAAAGAGCTCAAATTAATTCAAACTTTTAGAACCTTTATCTGGGCACCAGAATGGGATTTTGTGCGACAAAAACCGACGTAAATTCTGAAGTGGGGCACCCAGGCTTGTGGAGAGTCCTTCTGCTTTAAGCAAATTGACCCAATCAATTACTTAAAGCCCTATGACTCTAGGTCTCCCATATTTCTATAAATAGGGATCAAGGCCAAAGTGTTTGGCCATTCAACTAGCCCACGCCCAACCTCTACTCCTCTTGTCCATGCCTTCTCTCCTTCCTTTAGTCTCTCTCTCCCATGCCCAAGTGCTGGGCAGATTGCATCATCGAGCGTTGAGGTGCTGTCCGCTCAAGTTCAAGTCGAAGAGATCAGATCGAAGGCAAGCGAAGGAGATCCATTTTTTATTTTCAGAAATCAGATCTAGAAGGAGAAAACCTCCAGATTTGACTTGAGTGGATACTGATAGAGGCCGGGCGCGTGTGCAGCTCAAGTCAAACCTCAGGATAGCTTCAGATCATCGCTACGAGTAAAGCATTTACTTGAAAGGTAGTATTTCGAATACCTATTCTATTGCATGCTTTAGATTTAGATGTATACAATCAGATCTGAGAACCTTCAGATCTAATCGGATTAGAAAAAAAATTAAAAATTCCACTACTTAGATCTTATTTGATGAGGCCGATCCATCAGAACCTTCAGGCATGTCATAGATTTATATAATTTGATTACTAGAGAAAAGTGTGGATGTCATTTCTCACAATTAAACATTTTTTTGACATTTTCCTGCCATTATATGAGTATATTCTTGTTAGTTTTCCTGTTATTCTCTCTCCTCCCTAGTTAAAATTAAACTGTAACAGTTAATTGTCTGTTCTCCTTAGTTATCTTACGTCTCTAAATGTTCAATTTTACTTGAGAGCCTTTTCAATTTTTTCATAGCTGCCCTCTTGTATATTATTTATTTTGCACTATTTTTTTCACCTTTTTTAAAAGCCTAAGTTTTCTGTACATTCCTTATTATTCATTAAATTGATTAGCTCCATAGATCTTGACCCTTTGTTCATTTGTGGGAAATACAAACTTGTATATCAAGTCGCTCTTGGCAATGAACCTCACGTAGGTCCACCCCTCAGTTTCTACCATGTCCTCACTAATCCTACCACCTTTTTGTGTTCCTATAGATCATGGGACATGTCCAAGAGGCTTCCTTAACAGATCACATGGTGCCGTGTAAAACTCTTGTTAACAATTAATTAAATATATCTAGAAATAATGTGTGAGAGTGATTGGTGCAACCACAAATACTTAAAAGTTCTGCATGGATAGAGAATTAGGCTAGTTGAGGATGGTTTCGTGATTTTATGCTTCCTCATGTGGCCAGATTCTTATCATCTTATTGGGATTTACAGAACCAAGACTTGATTTGATAACTTGATCAAGCATTGATAAGTTTCATTTGTAGCCCACAGCTTCATTATATGATACAGAATATAATTACAATGAGATGTTTTCTTAGTTATGATATTGACTATATCTTGTCATCAACTTCTTGTCTTATCTTATCTCCATCTAGTTGGCATGTGCTTTTAATTTTTCTTGGTGATTATTTATGATGTAATAGAATAGGTCCTAGGCCATATTTCTTCCAACTCTTGTTATGCAATTTTTGCCAACACATCACTACTTGAGGGAGACGTGGTGCAACAATAAGGTTGCTCTATTGGGATTTGGAGGTCATGGGCTCGAAACATGAAACAACCTCTCCATATGCAGGGGCGAGGCTGCTTACACCTGACCCTCTTAAGACCTTGCAATGGCTGGAGCCTCATGCACTGGCTGCTTTTTTTTTTAATCTACCACTTATGTCATGCCCCATGTGATCTCAGACGAGTGTCCCATGCCATTTTGAGAAGTTCTATCAAGAAACCTGACAATAGTTGAAAATTTTGGGTAAGATAAACAATTTCTTTTTCAGTTGTGCTGGTTTAAAATGAAAACTAAAAAACATATATCACTTTGTTCTGGACCCATTTTGTTCATTTTTTTTAACTACAAAACCATGACCAAAAATATCTTCAGAGCCCGTTCTTTTGCAGGTAAAATATTTACCTGAAAAACTATATTTTTCTAGGTAAATATTTTCCAAGTAATATTTAGACAGGAAAATAATTTACTTATGTTCTTTTATGTATGGGTAAGTTGCTCTGAAATTTATTACCCATTTTCTTTTACATTACTACTTTTCCGGGTAAGTTGTTAAAATTTATTCATATTTTCCGTAATATCTCTTATGCTTTTTAGATTTCAAGAAAGTGGATGGCTGAGTTAGCGAGCATTAAATGATGCGAATATTGGAAATGAGGATGGGGTGTTTTAGGTATAAAATTAAATGCCTACTTTACTGGTTCATGGGAAAATGATTTAGCCACCTCCTAGGTGGGTAAAACTTTCCCCCATTTTATGGGTAAATGCTATCCATGGAAAAGTAATTTTCTCATAAAAATGTGGGAACATGGATAAATTGGTCAATGAAAAAGTAGACCAACTTTTTCATGATATTTACCTACAAAAGAACGGGCCCTCAATGAAAGCAACTGAAACCATTCATGGCTGGTAAAAGATGACCACTGCAGAAGTGCACTGGTTTTGACTAAAATATTTGATGACTTTGTCTGTAGGCTAATTGAAACACATTCATAGTTGTATTTACAGTTTTAATTATGATGGTATACTGACTAATGAGTCTATAAAACACATCATGTTTAATCATAATCTTATGTTTGGCCATCTTTATTTTATGTTGCTGATATGTTTATAATTGGTAATAAAGCAATCACATTTAATCTATTAATAAGGCATTTCTAGAGCCATTTTGAGTCTGATGACAATTTTAACCAATCGTAGTGATTAACGTGCTCTTGAGACATGATTATAGGCATTGTACATGGCATAAACGGTCACAATACAGCCAGTCGTTTTGTTTCCATATGGGTTTCAAGGATGCTCATGACCCCAGTCAGAGAATCTATGGTACTTCTCATGACCCTAGTCAGAGAATCTATGGTACTTTCTTTTTGCCTGTAGGGCTGTTTGTGAATTAACCAATTATCAAACAAGTCCTACCTACCCACATTGAATTTATGTTGATGCAGAAGTAGATAATGTTTCTACCATTGATTGCCGGTTTGTAGGAATATTTGTCTTATGAAACCTAACAATGCTGATCACCAGTTTTTGTGACATGGCTCTTTATTTTTCTATGATAATGTCAAATATTTCTGGCTGCTTGGAACCACCATTTCACATATTATGCCTTCTGTTTCTTTCCAACTGGAACGGCATCCTTTGTGTCATTTTTGATTGTGCCAGCAATATGCATCTGTTTTGCATTGTCAGATATACTACTCTTCTCAATGATTACTTATTTCTTTTGAAACCAAGAAGCAGATATTGTCATATTTGGGAGAGGATTTTTTCCTTGGGTAGCCATAATTTTCTTACTAGGGTCCCTATACATTTTAAAATCTCTTCGAGGTCTAGCTCCATCACCCACATCCTTGGTGCTTCTTTAAACTTTTCTAAGAGCCCTGCTTCCTCAAACCCACAGCCTCTCCTGTTCGGGTAACTAAGGCTATGCTTTCATTATGATGTCAAGAGCCATCTAAATAGCAGTTCGATTCATCTTCTTGTGAGAGCCAAGCATCTCCTAGCAATGTCTTTATTGCTTTCTCTTGCACTGTCCTCCTGTACAAAGTCACAATTCATCCCTTTGTCTTCTTACAAGTGTATATGTAAGATTTTATTACATATACTAATGAAATCCTGTAAACCTACTACTACAGTGACATATAATTGTTTACAGATTTTCTTTTCTTAATTAAATCCAGGCTTGGCTTTTGAAGAGCATGTCCTTTCAGAGTCTCTATTTTTTAGCAATTGCATGGTACATTTTTGTAGCTAGCATAAATGCATAACACGTCAAAGTTTCTAAGCTTGACTGTCAGATGCTAAAGCCTTATGGATACGATCAATCAAATTAATTTTTGTGTGGTTGAATTTTTATTATTCGTTCTTTAGGTTTAATATCTTATTGGTTTTGCTAGTTTCATACCTTTCACCTTTCGGATTTTTCTATATGTATCAATAATATGTCAATCCCATATGCCAGTTCAGATACTATATTTCTCCTTATTTTTTCCTTTGAACATGACAACCTCTTGGTTATTAGGACGCCACTTGGGGCTTCTTGAGCAAGTTGAATTGTAACAATTTAAAACTGTAGCAATTGAAATTCTGTATTATTTCAGTTGTTATGTCTCTTATTAATTTATTCTCTACCAGCCTGAGTTTTGCTATATGTGAAGAATTACATAAACATCTCTCTCGCTCCCTCTCTCTCTCATCCCCCTCCACATGCATGCATGCATGTATGCGTATGCACCAAAAATTACACAGATGTTTAAGCTAAAAAGATGTCCAAGGATGCTTTGAGATTTTTTTTTTTCTGAGGAAAGATCCCTGTTCTACATTTCTTATTTCATACAATTCTCCAAAGGAAAAAAAAAATCCAAAATGTTTATCATGATAGATTCTAGTCGGATGCTTATGTTTCTCGATGTGCATCTATGCCTTCTGAATTAGATCTTTCAAGCAATGTGAACACAATGTAGATAGATACTCCTAGCTTTTAGTTATGGAGCATCTCTTAATTTGGTTTTAGTTTTATCATTTTCCATTGTCCTGCCAATTTGTCTGACTTGCAGAAGTAACTCAGCCTAAAAGAGTATCAGATAGAAATTATTGTTCAATGGATAGTTTTTCTATGGATGCCAGGATCTGATACTTGTGATCCCTATGTTGTCTTGCAGAGTATATGATGAAGGCAACCCATAAACTTTAGAATTGAAGGTTAATTTTTATTGAGAAGTTTAGTTTCTAACCTCAAAGTTTTTCCATTACAATTCTTATATAGGATTTCAAGGTGATGTGCTTTCTGTGACCATCATGTTGTAATTGTGTGGACAAAGATATAACTTACATGCTCCTGTATCTTGCTCTTTTTTTTTTTCAGAAGTTCTTTCATTCCCATACTTTCCTTTTGAACTGTTAAACTTCTACTCAGCATTTGGTACTGCAAAGATTGAAGGCATCTAGAGTCTGAGGGCCTATTTGGTACTGCCTTTGTTTCTTTTTTTTTTATTTTTAAAAATAAAATTAGAGAAATTGAGATAAAAAAAAGTTTGGTGCTGTTTTTATATTTTCTATTTTTCTAAAGTTATTTTTTTCTAACAAACTGAATGTAAAAAATTCTTACTTTCATTATTTTCAAAAATAGGAAACTCATGTCTTTTACCACCACAATTATTGATGTTACCTCCATTGCCTCCACTATTGTCTCCAACATCATTGTTGTTGCTGCCATCATCGCCATAATCGTTTTCACCACCACCCCACCACCTCTGCTATACTACTGATGCCATCATGGCATTTGTGATTGCCTTTGCCATACCACCACCACTATCAAATCCGCGGTCACCATATTGTTGATGCCTTGACCATGAGTGTTGCTGCCACCATCATCTCCATTCTACATTACAAGCATCCTCACCATCACTATCACCACCACCACCACCACTATCGTATATTGTCTCCGCAAACACCACCACCTCTTTAGCTACCATCATCATGTTTATGTTTTTAAAAATAGTTGACCACCCCAAACATATTTATATTTAAAAAACTAGAAATTAAATAGAAACAAAATTTCTTTTTCTTTTTCTGAAAATAAAAAATAACAGTAACGATAAAAGACACCTAAACATTTTTGTTAGTGCAGAAAACGGCGAATGCCGGAGTTTGTTGGAGCTGGAGAAGACGAGGTCGCCGATGAGACCTGCAAGGTAAAGTCCTGGCTGGAGTTGGCTCCGGTAGTATCCTCCGACGGTCAAGTTAGTTCTCTGACCAATAAGAATGGAGTACTCAGGAGAAATTAGAGCAGAGAAGAGAGCTTAAGAGAAGAAGATGTATCTGGAGGGTCTCTTATATAGACGGAGCCTGTAATTGAATAATAGTGACAGCCATAATGGAATGTTAGAAGGCCGTTCGGGCTATTTGGAGTTTGTTACGGAGTGTGGGCTGTCATTTGTCGCGACTTGCTGATGGTTAGATTTTATTTGCCGAAGTTCGGATGGATAGTCGGAGACTTCTATGCTTGGTAGCAAGCTGTTCATGTTGGGATGGGAAACTCGAAGTCGAACTGGCCAAACTTAAAGGTCGGCTTCTAAGTAGCAGATGGCAGACTTATGATTGGGTTCTAAGCTTGGATCCTACCGATGCTGTCTTTGACAGATTTCAGGAGCTCGGCCGCCTTCAAGGTCGGTCGAGGGTGGGCGTGGATATTCAGACTGGAGGCCAGAGAGGAGATAGCAGGCTCTTCAATGAGGACTGCAGCCAGGCTTTCTTAAAGAGGTTCGGCCTAGATAGCAGAGATCCAGGATTGACGTGAAGCTAGGATGGGCGAATACTGAGATTCGTTGCTTCTCAAGTGACCACTGCTTACTCTGGATTGAGGATCGAAGTTATGTTGATGACGAAGTTCTCTTGCTAACTCGAATTCATCCATCCAAAGTCCTTAGTGTAGAGCTACCAAGATTTGCAATCCATAAGGGGGAGTAAAGAAATTTGGTTGGAGAGGAATTCAACTGGAGAGGAATTCGGCTGGCCGAGATCCCTTATGTGAAATTGATGAGATCTATCATCTGTAGTGAAGGAATTCGACTATCTTCAAAGTCGGCCATCAAACAAGATCAGGCTATGCTGGGATTCGATACTTGATGGAGGGCCTGCTGTCTATATCGAGCCAGAGATTAGGATTAGTTGAATGGCAACTTCTTTCGCTGCTCAAGTTCGTCTGGTCGAAGTTCAGTATGTCTACAACAGGTTTTGCAGTTGTCAGGAGAGTTGAGAGGGTTGGTGCAGAGAAGATCGTCCAACGTACAAGGGCTGAAAGCCAACCTTCCAAGACTAGACTGGAATGGAAAAGCAGCTTAGCTGAAGTTTGGACTCAACCATCACTACTTCAGACAGCACCGTATCAATGTCGAACATTAGATTGGACTCCGGTAGGAGCTATTTTACCCCCAACACTTGTCTTCCTACTTCCGAGTTCGGAGTTTGAATGAAGTATCAAAAATCTATGACTGCCGAAGTCCTTTCTGACTTTCTGCCTTTAGGAGGTGGAAGGTTTTGGCGTTTTCGAATTGGCGCTAAAGATTTTTTAATGCTGAATGATCCGAAATGACTTCGATGTTTGAAATTCCTCCCAACATGGAGCTTGATGTATGGTGCCATAAAAGCCTTATCAAATGTCAGCTGCAGCCATGATGAGTGGGACATGCGGCAAATGAGGTTTGGGTGGAAGCAATATGCAATCATAACCATTTTTGATCTTTTCCGGCTATTTAAACTTTCTTCTCCCCTTCCTTTCTCCATTCCAGCTCTTCTCTATTCGTTCTTTTTGTCTTTCGCCTTCTCCGAGCCCAAGAGCTTTTGCTTCGTTCTCCTTGTGGCACCCTCCTCCATTCATCCTCCATTTTTCCGACTGCACCTCCGATTCCTTGGTTGCTCTAGGTTAGTGTCCTAAACCTCCCTTGAGCTTTCCTTGCCTTCTTTTTTTGTTCTTTGATACATAGGAGTTTCTTGGGGGCGGGGTTGTCGTTCTTTATTGTTCATCGGGTTAGCTTGCCAATTTTCTCTAATTTTCAATGATTTTTCTATATTTTGTTTAATTCAAAATGTCTTCTAAAGTTTCTTGGTCTAGTGGTTCTAGGAACCCGTCCAACTCAAGCTCCCCGAATCCCATTCTTAGAGAGAAAGCCGAACTTATAGAAGTACCTCATCCAATCTTTATCCTAGAAAGCATCCCGTGCTCCCTTTCTTCCGAAGACCTATCTTTGATTAGAGTCCAATATGGAATTCCTTCAGAGTATGAACTGGAGATTCCTGGGTCGAGTGGTTGAGCTTGCTCCCCTTTCCTAGGTCGTTTCTGTTTATACTTAGAAGCTTTCATGCCGGGCTGTAACTTTCGATTCCTTCTTTTGTTGTAGCCTTTTTCTGTTTCCTAAATATATCCCTTGCTTTAATGGTTCCAAACTCCTTTAGGTTCATCATAGGATTTCTTTCCCTTTATATTTCAGCCGAGGTTCGTCCCGTAACTTCTTTATTCCAAACTTTTTCACCTTTAAGCACCATCCTTCTGCCAAGGACTGATGGTACCTATCCCCCCAATTCGGTAAGAAGAGGTTGCTTAAAGGTTCCCCTTCCTTGATTCACAACTGGAAGGAAAAGTTCTTTATTTCTTATCTGTCCCTAAAATTAGGGCTTCCTTCTTGGGGTCAGTAAAGGGATTCGGTTCACAGAGCTTCAGGGTTAGAAAGAGAGGACCTCGTCTCTGCCAGCAAATTGAGAGATTATAAAGCCCTTCATTGTCCGAACTAGTCGACAGCCAAACCTTATACAACCTCGGCTTAAGCCCTTTCAACCCCAAAGGTATATGTTTGTATCTTCTTCTGTCCCTTTTATCTTTCTTCTAACTTTGGCTTGCTATTGCAAATATGACTCCCGAAGAGTTAAAAATGTTATCCAAGGAACTTCGGGTCCATAAGAGAAAGAACATCGTCCTCGAAGAGACGTGCAAGTGGGCGAAGGTTGGGAGCTCAAGCTTGATCGCCCCAGCACAAGAGCCCCCACTCCCGAGGCTGCAGCTCCTCCAACGACCTTAAGTCCATTGGCCAAGATCTCTGTTCCCACACCTCCTATCAATAAGGAAAAGGTGGAAAAGAAGAAGACACTCGTTAAGAAGGCCCAGCCTCAGCATAACTCTAGGGAATCCAGTGGCAACAACATCGATTGGGAGAATGCTTTGATGATTGGAAGGTCGTCAAGACCTTGGTCGATGGGTGCATTCTGCCAAACATCATCAATAGGATGGTTCTCATTGACCTCGGGCAGCGGACAAAGGATTCGCTTAAGGCTTTTCTTGAGGTAATTGCTGTATCCGTTCTTTGACCTCAATGATGTGTTCTCCAATGGCATAATTGACTTTACCGTTTGTAGGTAGGTTACCAACTGATTGCCAACATTAAGGCGATCAACATTGAAAAGGCTGAGGCTTCAAAGGCCGTGGAAGCAGCTCAGGAGCATAAGGCTGAGGTGGGGCGTCTCTCGGCCGAAGTTAAGCATCTGCAAGAGGCGCTTAGGAGGGAAGAACAGGCTGCAGTAGGGTTGAAGGCCGCACTGACCTCGGAGGAAGAAAAAGGGAGGAGACGGAGGTCAAAATCATCAAAGAAAAGGAACGTGTTGCCGAGGCCATGGAGCAAGCTGTTTTCTCCTTCAAATCTTTGGAGGAGCAGAAGAACATCAAGGTTGCATTCTGATGTAAAACAAAAATAAAACAAAGAAAGAAGAAACAAAAATTGAAAAGAAAATTCAAAAGAAAAAAACAAAGATTCAAAGCCTGAATTTCAGGGATTCAATTAATCAATTATTCAAGTCTATTTTTTTCACACAGGTTGAGCCTTTAAATAGAGAAACAAAAAGCAACATAAGAAAAGTCTAATTTCTTGAATCCTAACAGAATTCTTGTTACGGATTCCTAACAAAATTAGGATTTCTAACAAAATAAAATAACCTAAATAAATCTATAAAAATTAAGCTCACAAAAATAAATTAAGATTAGGGTTTAGTGATGCTTTCTTTTGGAATACGTGCACAATCCCTGATTTCTATCATTCCCTTATGACTGGAAAGAACTCGACTCTAGCGAGGAATTGATGTAATCTTCTAAAATATCTGAATCAATACATCATAGTTCTTCCTTAAGAATCCAAATAGCATCTAAGCTGGGACGGTCGTGCCATTTGATCAAGAATCTTTGTAATCCTTTGTCAGTAGTAGAAATAATCATCTGTAATAATGCGCTCAATTCGACTTGATGAAGCCGAAGGAAGTGATGGAAGAATCAGAACTGGCATTGGAACAAAAACATGATCCCTATTGTCACCTTTTACCTCGTGGTGTGTGTAGGTTGAAGAGCAAGTTTTTTTGCTTGGGTCTACAGACTGGATCTATGGACCGTCGGTCTATAGACCAGTCTGTAGACTTTGATTTTTTTTTTTAAGAGGGTAAACGCCCTCTTTTCTTCCGACTGCTCCAAGAGGGATCTAGAGACGATGGTTGGGAGAAACAGGCGGTGGTCTTCGACTGACCGACGATGCTATGAACGACGGTGATGGAAAACGGCGATCAGCCGACGATTCTGTCGATTGGGTCGGACCAAAAGAGAAAAATGGTCGGCGACGCCGGGGGTCGGTCGATCGACAAGAAGAGGCGGTTCAACAATGCTGGGCCTCAATCGATCAACGACGACTTGCATTGTCGGCGGTGGAGCAGGCGACGACTATCGGAGGTGCGATTCAGGGGTTTTTGGCGCTCTATTGGTTACAATCTAGGTGGAGCAGCAGCGGAGTCGGCGGTGTGTCGTCGGAGATAGTGACGGAGACGGTCAGTCGCTCGGGGGCCGTTTGGGGCGACGTCGACGGTGCGGTCGTGGGTTGGTGATGCAGCAGTGATGGTCGGCAGTGAAGAAGGCTTTCCAATGGTCTGCAGTTCATGATTGAGATGGTGGATGACGACGAGAGGCGATTTCGACGATGACGGGGAGGGAAGGGTAGATGTCGGCGGTAGCCGACGGCAGGAACGACGACAACAGTAGGCCCGCTGGTAGGGCACGACACTCTTTTTGCTAGAGATGGTGATGGTGATGATAATCGGATGGCCTATGAGTTCTGCGAGGGATGAAGGTGGCCGATTGGGGCGGCGGAAAGGGAGATCTGTGGGCTGCGGTGTCGGAAAGGGGTTGGTAGGAGGTTGATGGGTGCCAGTGCTAGCAAAGAAGATGGGGGATCGAAAGGATCGGAGGCGGTCGGAGACGGCGTCGATGGTGAGCACGACGCAGGAGACAAGGGGAAAAGAGGGGAGCGGGCGTGGACGTCTTAGTCGGGGCAGTGTTGCCGAACAAAGCCCTTCTTCTCTCTCTCTCTTTTTTTTTTTGGCTTTCGATTGGTAGGGGTGATTGGGAGGTGATGGACAAGAAGAAAGAGAAAGCAAAGAAGAAAGAGAAAGCGATGGAGAGGGGTGTGCTGCGACAAAACAAAGAAGGGAAGGGAGAAACAAATCGGTGAAGATGATGCCAATTTTTATGGATGAATACTGTGAAACAAAAAATTCGGTGATCAAGGATCTTGAAGCTCTAATACCAAATTGATGTAAAACGAAAAATAAATGAAGAACAAAAATGAAATTAAGAAGAAAAGAAAGAAAAGAAATAAAGAAAAATAAAGATTCAAAGTCTGGATTTCAGAAATTCAATTAACCAATCATTCAAGTTTATTTTTTTCTGCACAGATGGAGCCTTTAAATAGAGAAACAAAAAAGTAACCTAATATAAGTCTAATTCCTGACTTGAATCCTAACAGAACTCTTTTTATAGTCCTAACAAAATTAGGATTTCCAACAAAATAAAATAACCTAAATAAATCTACAAAAATTAAGCCCACAAAATAAATTAGGATTAGAGTTTAGTGACGCTTTCTTCTGGAATACATGTGCAATCCCTGATTCCTATCACATTCGCCCAAGAGGTCTTCGTCAAGGGATTCGAGCTTTGCCAAAAGTGAGTCGTCGAGAAATTTCCCAAGCTAGATCTCGGCTTTTTGGTAGGAGAATCTTCTGACGAAGAGGTAGAGCCTTCAGCTGCTGATGCCAACCTTCCACCTACTGAACCAGCTACTGCCGAACCTGCCAAATCTACTGACACACCACCAGAGGTGAAAGACCTCTGACAATTGTACTTTTTCTTTCTTTTATATAATGTACTTAAAAAATTTTCAATCAATGAAATCAATTTGAATCTCTTCTTTTCGTACCTTTTTCATATTGTGGTGTGTTTATACATCGAATGTAGTCTCCGGCCAAAGTAGCACCACTTCCTCGGGCTATTCCTTTGAAGGCCGTCATCAAGATTTAAAGAAGTTCATCAAGCCAACAAGAAGTTGAAAAAAGTAGAAGATGAACTTCAGAAGTTGAAGAAAAACTATGCGGAGACTGCAGTTAAGATCAATTGCCTTCGCCAGTCGTCCAAGCAGTTTTTCAAAAAGGACACTGCCAAGAAAAACCATTTGAGTGAAGAACTTGGGGAGAGCAAGAAGTGCGCGAAAGGTCTTGGACTTTAACCGCTAAAGTTAGCTCCCTTGAAATCGAGCTCAGAGCAGTGAAGGAGAATTCTGCTACTGAAGGGAAGCTCAGCATGGAATACTGATCGAGATGAGTATGGCTAGGACTGGTCTGAAAGATTCTTTGAGCTTTAGAGCCAACTGCGTGTGGCCAAGGATTCATACAACAGTTACAATCTCGGTTGGAGCGACTAAATTGCCGAACTTCAACGGATAGTTCGGAAGGCTGATGAGGAGATTGCTTGACTCCAGAAGCGGTTAGCGGACAGGGCTCAAGCTGGCTCGAGCAGAGATTCGGAGGAAATTGCTTTCTTGAAATGCACCCTGGGAAGCCTTTCTAAGATGCACGACAAGGACAAGGTTGAGCTACTTCAACTCAAGATTCAAATAACCTATCAGAAAAATGCAGTGAAGGATGCTGAAGCCAAATCAGAGGTTCTGCGGAAAAGACTGAGGGAGGCCAAGGAGGATATAGGGAGAGTTTGAAAGCTACTTGGCGAAAGTATAACAGCGAGGAAAGAACTCGAAGGCAAAGTTAATGATTTGAAGCACTCTCTTATAATGGCTGAGGCAGGTAGCCTGAAGTTCGAGTAGGACTTCGTCCTCTTTGTTTTTCTCTCTTCTTTTTTTTTTATGATCGGTTCTAGGGATCTCTGCTTGTAATGATCTCCATTTTTAATGAAATGATATTTCCTTTGCTCATCCTTCATTATCTTGCTTCGCTTTAGTATCTGTAGAACCTCCTTTTTTTTGTATTATGTTCGATGTTGGCGTTGCTTTTGAATGGTGATCTCGACCCGATATTTCATGTGTGTTCCCCCTTGTTTACAAACAAGGGTCTTCCAAACTCATTTAGGGATTAATCTTTCTTCCAGTTTAGGAATCGAGGTTTTTGTGTCCTTCGTGAAAGTCTTCACCCACGTCCGGATGAGATCCTTGTCCTATTCCTGACATGGTTGGCTTTTATCCTTGTTAGGACAAGGTTCACTTCTTATTTCTAACATGATTGCTGGGGCACAAAAGGGTCGTTGAGAGGGCCTCTCTCCATTACCTCCTATTTAAGAACCAGAGGTCTTCAATCTCTCATAAGGATCTTCATCCACGTCAGGATGAAGTCCACCTTCTATTCCTGACGTGGTTGGCTATTATCCTTGTTAGGATGAGGCTCACCTCCTATTCCTAACAAGGTTGCCAGGGCACAAAAGGACTGTTGAGAGGGTCTCTCCCCATTACCTTTTGTTTAAGAATCGGAGGTTTTCAATCCGTCATAAGGGTTTTCATCCACGTCAGGACGAGATCCACCTCCTGTTTCTAATGTGGTTGGCTATCACCCTTGTTAGGACAAGGTTCACCTCTTGTTCCTAACAAGATTGCCGGGGCACAAAAGGATTATTGAGAGGGCCTCTCCCCGTTACCTTCTATTTAAGAACCAGAGGCCTTCAATCCCTCATAAGGGTCTTCATCCACGTCAGGACGAGGTCTACCTCCTGTTCTTGACGTGGTTGGCTGTCACTCTTGTTAGGATGAGGTTCACCTCCTATTCCTATCAAGGTTGCTAGGATATAAAAAGGCCATTGAGAGGGCTTTTTTCCGTTACGTCCTGTTTAAGAATTGGAGGCCTTCACCCCCGTTAGGATGATGTTAACTTTCTCCTGTTCCTATCAAGGTTGCTAGGATACAAAAAGGCCATTGAGAGGGCTTTTTCCCGTTACGTTCTGTTTAAGAATTGGAGGCCTTCACCCTGGTTAGGATGAGGTTAACCTTCTATTTAAAAATCAGAAGTCTTCACCCTCGTTAGGACGAGGTTAACCTCCTATTTAAGAACCGGAGGCTTTCTACTTCATTTAAGAATGAAGTTTGGTTGAATAATTTTCTGCATCATTCAATTTGCACAAAAAATAGGGATATTAAGATAAAGAAATTTTATTGAAGTGAGATTATTCATAATACATTCGTAAATGCTCCAAATTTTAAGGTCGTGGAAGTGTTGCCCCTCCAAGCTCCTTAAGATAGTAAGTTCCTAGTTGGACGATTTCTATGACCTCATAAGGGCCTTCTTTGTTCGGCGTGAGCTTGCCTTGATTTGTGGTTGTGAGATGTCTGCTCATTGTAGCACTAGATCTTCAATTTTAAAGGTTTTACTTTGGACTCTGGAGTTATTATATCGTGCCATCTTTTGCCTATAAACTGCCATCCGAATTTGGGCTTTCTTCTGCTTTTCCTCCAACAGATCAAGATTTGCCCTAAGGTCCTGTGAATTATTCCGTTCATTAAAGGCTTTAACTCATACCGAGGAAAGTCCAAGTTCAATCGGTATGACCGCTTCAGTCCCAAATGCTAGGGTGAATGGAGTCTCTCTAGTTGGCAATCTTTGAGTGATTCTATAAGTCCAAAACATATGATAAAGTTCGTTCACCTATATTCCTTTCGTCCGCTCGAGCCTGGCCTTTATTCCTTGTAGTAGAGTTCTATTGGTCATTTTAGCTTCACCATTTGCTTGAGGATGCGTCATAGATGTGAAATGATGGGAGATATTCAAATCTTCACAGAACTCAGCAAACTAATGCCCATTATCTATAATTAAAGTTCGAGGTAGGTCAAATCTGCACACTATTGACTTTCAGATGAAGTCCTGCACTTTGGCCTCAGTGATTTTTATCAAGGGTTCGGCTTCAACCCACTTGGTGAAGTAGTCCACCGCCACCAAAAAAAATTTTCGCTGTCCAGATACAATGGAAAATAGCCTAAGTATATTCATTCCCCATTGTACGAATGGCCATGGAGCACTTAGGGGTGTGAGCTAGGAAGTCGATTATCTTTAAATATTAGCATTCCTTTGGCACCAATTGCATTTTCTGACATAGCCGGTTGCATCCTGCTGCATGGTTGGCCAGTAGTACCCTGACGGAGCAGTTTATAAGACAATAATCTGGCTCTGAGATGGTTTCCATATATTCCTTCATGAACTTTTCTTAGGGCATAATCAGCTTCAAACAGTCGAAGACACTTGAGAAGTGGCAAGGAGTAAGATCTCTTATACAATTTATCTTCATGCAAAACATAATGGGAGGCTTGATTCCTTAATTTTTCAGCTTCCTTTAGATCTCTGGGAAGAATGCCATCTTTTAGATAAAGGATCAATAGATCAATCTAGCTGGGCTCAGGATTTACTTGCATTATGGTCTGGGACTCCTCTGAACTCGGATGCTAGAGAACTTCAAAGAAAACCTCCTTTGGCAATTCATCTGGGGCCAGAGTAGCCAACTTAGACAAAAGATCGGCCCTTGCATTTTCTGTTCTGGGTTTCTGTTGAATGTCGAAACTATCAAAGGCTGAGGTTAAACTTCTTACCTTGTCCAAGTACTTCTTCATACTTTCCTCCTTGGCTTCATAGCTGCCATTAACCTATCCCACCACCAATTGGGAATCACTATAAATCTTCATATGATCTGTCCCCAACTCTTTAGCTATTCTTAATTTGGCAATCAAGGCTTCATATTCTGCTCCATTATTGGTAGCCAAAAATTCGAAGCGTAGTGCACATTTATCGATAATCCCTTCCGGACTGATAAGAATTAGGCCTACGCCTACTCCAGATGCATTAGACAAACCATCAACATATAAGGCTCGGAAGTCTTCAGGAAGATTCGCTTCCTCTGAAGAGGCCTACGCCTACTCTAGATGCATTAGATGAACCATCAACATATAAGGATCAGAAGTCTTCAGGAAGATTTGCTTTCTTTTTAGAGGAGCTCGGTTGCGGGCTAGAAATGCCAATCTCTCACTGTTTAGGTTTGGCTTCATCTAAGATGGTGCATTCTACTATAAAGTCAGCCAGTATTTGAGCTTTGATAGACGGCCGAGGTTGAAACTTGATGTCAAACTTTGTGAGTTCAGTTGCCCATTTTGCTATTCTTTTGGAAGTATCTGGCCGGTGAAGAACAACTTTTATTAGTTGATCTATTAGAAGTGTCATTGTGTGCCCTTGGAAAGAGGGTCTAAGCTTCCTTGCTGCAATCAATAAAGCATATGTTTGTTTTTCCAATTTAGTATACCTTGTTTCTACATCCTTCAGAACCCAGCTTATATAGTAGATCGGCTTCTGAATTTTTGCCTCTTCCCTGATTAGAATGGCTCCAATGGCTGCGAAAGATACTGCTAAGTATAGGAACAACTCTTCGCCAAGTTCGGGCTTGGCAAGAAGGGGAAGTGAGCTGAGGTAGTTCTTTAACTCCTCAAATGCCTACTAACATTCAGGGGTTCAACAGAAGTTCTTTGGTTGCTTAAACACTTGAAAGAAGGGCATGCAACGTTCTGCTGACCTTAAAACAAAGCGATTCAAAGTCGTAATCTTTTCCGTCAGGCGTTGGACTTCCTTTATTATCTTTGGGGCTGTTATTTCCTGGATGGCTCGAATCTTTTTAGGATTTGCCTCGATGCCGTGCTTCAAATACCATGAATCCTAAGAACTTTCTTGAAGTCACTCTGAAAGCGCACTTGATGGGATTCAGCTTCATTTTATATTTCTAGAGTGTGTTGAATGTCTCCTCAAGGTCGGCAATGTGATTCATTGAAGATCGGCTCTTGACAAGCATGTATCCATGTAGACTTTCATTTTGCGGTTGATCTGCTCCTTGAAGATCTTGTTCACCAGGCGCTGGTATGTTGCACTTGCTTTTTTTAGTCCAAAAGGCATAATCCTATAACAATAAAGATCACGACCAGTAATAAAAGTAGTTTTCTACTCATCTTCTGGTACCATTCGGATTTGATTATAGTCGAAGAAAGCATCCATAAAAGTGAGAAGCTCATGGTTTGAGGTTGCGTCCACCAGTTGATCAATTTTAGATAGAGGGTAGCTATCCTTTGGGCAGGCCTTGTTTAGGTCGGTGAAGTCTATGTACATCCTTCACTTGTTGTTCGCCTTCTTGATAAGAATTATATTGACGATCCAATCTAGGTAAGAGACTTCCTAGATGAACTTGGCCTTAAGGAGCTTATCAACCTCGTTCACAATCGTCTTTTGCCGCTTGGGTGCGAAGCTGCGCTTCTTCTACTTCACAGGTCGGCATTTGAGATCTACATCCAGGTGATGTTCCATTACTTCAGCATCAATCCCAGGCATATCTGCAGGGATCCAGGCAAAGATGTTAGCATTCCTCTGTAGGAAGGCAATGAGCTGCTCTCTGACTTCTTCTCCTAGGTTGGAGCCAATCTGAACAGTATGGTCTTCATTTCCATCATTTAAAGAGATTGCAACGAAATCATCAATTGATTCTCCCTGCTCTTCAATCAAATCATCATAGGCATCAAGTCCATCCATGAGACAGGATTCTGGTTGCCTTCCTCTTTGCAGAGCGATTATGTAGCAATGACTCACCAAAGCCTGATCTCCTCTGACTTTCCTGACTCCGCAATCCATCGGAAACTTCATCTTCAAATAATAAGTTGATACCATAGTTCGAAGTGCATTTAACCCAGGTTGGCCTAAGATTGCATTGTAGGCAGAGGGAGCCTTTACCACCAGAAAATCAACCTGAGCTTTGGACTGCTTTAGGTATCGACTTGCCATAATTGATAAAGTAATTATTCCTTCAATCGGTACAGCATCACTGGTGAATCCTACCAATGTGGAGTTCATAGGTCTCAAGCAACTATTAGGTATGGACATTTTGGAGAAAGCATTGTAAAACAAAACATCAACAGAGCTTTCATTATCAATCAAAATGTAGCGTACATCATAATCAGTAATATTCAGAGTGACTACAACCGCATCATTATTCGAAAACTGAACTCTTGGTGCATCTTCTTTAGTGAAAGCGACGGGTTCCTCAGTCCTCTGCTTCTTTGCTCTTCCTGCTAATCTGTTGGCCTTTTCTTGTCGATGTCTCCCAACGATCGTGTTGATGATTCCAAGTGGGGGCCGATCTTGCGATTAGTCTCTCCGAGGTGGCTTTGGTTAGGGCAGGGCTCTTGGCCGATCTTTTCTCTTTTCTGATCGACGTCGCAAGAATCGATCCAATCGACCTCTTCTGATCAGCTCCTTAATCTCATCTTGGAGCTGGATGCATTCTTCAGTATTGTAACCATGGTCACAATGGTATAAGCTGTGAGCTCAGAAGTGGCACTTCCAAATTTTGGAAACATGAGAAGATAAGTCATGGGAAGATGGGAGCGAGTCGAAAGAGAAATCAGCTCTCCTAGCAAAGTTCAGAAACTGGGCCGGCTCACCCTGAGACTGAGCCGACTAAGTTGGAAACTGGGCTGGCTCAGTTCAGGACTGGGTCGGCTAGGTCTCAGAGGAAAATCTAGATAGAAAACAGTATTTTCGGGATTGCAGGCATGGTCTAAGCCGACCCAGTCATAAGTAAAGTGGGCCGGCTCAGTTTTTGCGGGTTATTATTTTGTATACGTGGGTTGTTTGGGTTTGGAGAGTTTTTCTATGAGTTTGGGCTTGACCCTTTGAAAAGTATATATACTGAAAATAGGTCAAGGTTGTAGAGAGGTTGAGATATACTTAATAAAAGTTCTTTTCTCCTGGAAATCTCCTCTTCTTCTCTATTTCTTGAATTATTTGATCGTGCTTCTGCAGTAATCTCTGAGAGGTTCTTCCTTATTGCTTGGCTGTTCACCAGCGGTCACGTCGATCCGTGTGGGAAGAGCGTGTATTCCCAATAATTGGTATTAGAGCGGTGTTGCGTGGAAGGAAGGAAGACACTTAGGGTTTACTACATCCAGGATCTGTTGCATCAGGTTTTATCCTAAAACTTCTAGTTTGCTTAGTGGTTGTCTCTAGATTGAGGTAGAGATTGTTTACACGGAGGAACGGTGATACAGAAGCTTGGAAAGAGGATCTAGGGCTAGTTAGATCTTCTTTGAAGGATAGTTTTGCTGATGTGTGTGATTGTGAAGGGTGTTAGGGATTTGTTCTTGACTTGTTTGAAGTCATGGGATCGAGTGGATTCAAGATGGATTTTGAGAAGTTCGACGGCACGGAAAACTTTATCCTATGGGAGCAAAGAGTAAAGGACTGGTTGGTTCAGTAGAGGATCTACAAGGTCTTGACAAAAGAAACGTCAGAAAAGATTAGTGCTGAGGATTGGAAAGAGTTGGAGGAAATTGCTTTTAGCACAATTCGGATGTACTTGGCCGATCAGGTTTTGTCCGAAGTTTGATAGAAACTACGACAAAGGAGCTCTGGGAGAGACCGGAGAACACATACATGGGGAAGAACATGAGCAATAAGCTGTGGTTGAAGAAATAGCTGTATAGTTTGAGGATGCCCGAAGGCGGAGATCTTGTTGCATATATCCAAAGGTTCAATCAAGTGTGTTCTAAGGTGATGAGTTTGGATGTGAAGATCGACGAGAGGATCGGGCGTTGCTGCTATTATGTTCTCTTCCAGGTTCGTATGATGGTCTCATAACAACTTTAGTTTATGGAAAGAAGACCCTAAACTATGAAGAGGTTGTTGGTGTGCTCAGATCAAATGAGCAAAGGGAAAAGATATGCAAGGAAGATCCTAAGTTTGAGATCTTGGCTGTGAACGAAAGACAGAGAAGATCAAAGGAGAAGGCAAGAAAGAAATCCAAGGGCAGGTCAAAGTCTCGGGATCAGAGGAAGATGACATTGAAATATTATAAATGTCATCAGCCTGGACACCTGAGGAGAGATTGTCCCCTTTTGAGATCAGAAAAAGGGAAAGCCAGCAAGGGAGATGATACAGCTTCTGTGAGCAGTGGAGAAGATCTGCTAGTTGTATCAGATAGATTCACAGAGTGCAATATTATATGGATATTGGATTCAGCATGCTCGTACTACTATACTTCTCATTAAGAGTGGTTTGCTACCTACTAGAAGGTCGATGGTGGAAGTGTCAGCCTTGGAGATGATCATTCGTGCAAAGTAGTTGGAGTTGGCTCTATCAGGATGAGGATGTATGATGGGATCATTCGTATATTATCAAATGTCAGGCATGTACCGGAGTTGAAAAAGAATTTGATTTCTTTAGGCTACTTGGAGTAGGGTTATGCTTTTAGTAGCCATGCTGGGAGTGGATGTCTGAAAATTTCCAAGAAAGCTTTGGGGTGATGAAAGATAGAAGTCTGAGCAACAATCTTTATAGAATGGAAGGCTCAGTGGTGAATGATAGTGTAGAGGTGCTAGCAGCGGTACAGGAGGAGCAGATTTTATATCAGCTATGGCACTATCGGATGGGTCATATGAGTGACCGTGGGCTCACAGAACTAAGCAGAAGAAGTATGATCCCAGCCCTGAAGGAAGGCACAGATCTTTGTGAGCCGTGCATCTTTGGCAAATAACATAGGGTGAAGTTTGCCAGAAGTACCAAGCGCAGCGAGGGAGTACTGGATTTAGTGCACTTGGATGTGTGAGGACCAGCTCTTGTATTAGCTAGAGGTAGGGCAAAATACTTTGTTACTTTCATTGATGATTTCTCAAGAAAGGTGTGGATTTATCTGATTAGAGAAAAATCAGAGGTGTTTGCCTAATTCAGAGCTTGGAGAGCTGAGGTAGAGGAGTCAGGAAGATAGGTGAAGTGTCTGAGGTCGGACAATGAAGGAGAGTATACAAGCCTAGAGTTCAGGAGGTATTGTGAGAAAAATGGCATCAAATGCCATTACACGGTGAAGATGACTCCCCAGCAGAATGGTGTTGTAGAAAGGATGAACCGGACACTGACTGAGAAGGCACGGAGTTTAAGGCTGCAGACATCACTCCTAAAGTCCTTTTGGGGTGATGCTCTAACTTTTTCTTATTTTCTTGTGAATAGGTCCCCTCATCATAAGCTGAATGGAGGCATTCCAAAGGAGGTCTGGAGTGGGAAGAAGGTAGAGCTTGGCCACCTGAAAGTCTTCGATTGCACAGCCTATGCACATGTGGAGGCAATCGAGAGGAGCAAATTAGACCCGAAATCTTAAAAGATGACATTCATAGGGTATCCACAAAGAGTCAAGGGATACCTGCTGTGGGACTCTTAGACACAGAAGTCAGTGATCAGTAGGAATGTTATCTTTGATGAGAAGAGCATCTTGAGGAGGTTTGGGATAGGTGGAACTGAGGAAACAAAGGTGAACAACGGTGGCCAGTCAGAGAATGATGGCATGCAGGTTACATCCACTTACAGGAGTGTTCCTGTTGAGGTAGAGCTGGGTAGAAAAGTATTGTCTCAAATTGAAAATTAGTATGGAGGGTTGGCAGCTTAGACAGATGTGCAGGAGCAGCCACAGACATCAGGCAGAGATGTGCCAGTGGGAGTGGCTTTGCACAAGTCCCAACATACTATTAGGAGGTCGGTCAGATATCGGATTGATGAGGTTATCTCCTATGCACTCATCACTACTAATGGAGATCCAGAGAATTATGTAAAAGCCATGGAGAGAGGATCATGATTCATGGATGCAGGCCATGATGGAGAAGATGGAATCACTTGAGAAGAATCAGACATGGCAGCTGGTGGATCTTCCAGAGGGTGCTCGATCTATTGGCTCGAAGTGGGTGTTCACAAAGAAAGAGGCACCTTCAGAACAAGGTGGAGTCAGATTCAAAGCAAGGCTAGTAGCAAATGGATACAAAGGAAAGGGATTGACTACACAGAAATTCTCTCCTGTGGTGCGTCATACATCTATTCGAGTTTTGCTATCACTGGTAGCACAGCATAACATGGAATTGGAATAGATGGACGTGAAGACGGTCTTTCTTTATGGGACTTTGGAGGAAAAAATCTACATGAAGCAGTCAGATGGTTTCATGGAGATGGGATTGGAAGAAAATGTGTGTTTACTTAGAAAGTCTTTGTATGGCTTGAAACAACCCCTTCGTCAGTGGTATTGAAGGTTTGATAGCTTTGTCTTGAGCCTGGATTTCAGTAGATGTCAACATGATTGCTGTGTCTTCGTCAAGGATGTAGATGAGGAGGATGCTCTGTACCTGTTACTGTATGTAGATGATATGCTCATAGCCAGTAGAAGCATGGATGCTGTGAAAAGGTTGAAAAGGGCATTGTCATTTGAGTTTGAGATGAAGGATTTGGGTCCAACTAAGAAAATCCTTGGAATGGAGATTTGCAGAGATAGGTGCAAAGGAGTGCTCCATTTGTCATAAGGAAAGTATGTCCAGAAAGTTCTGAAGAGATTTGGAATGGACAAGACCAAACCTACAGAGACGCCATTACCGAGCCATATATTTCTCTCCGAGTTACAAAGTCCCCAATCAGAAGAGGAGAGAGAGTACATGGAATGAGTCCCTTATGCAAATGTTGTAGGTAGTGTGATGTATACTATGGTGTGCTGTAAATCAGATATAGCACATGCAGAGAGCACGGTTAGTAGATACATGGCTAATCCTAGGAAGAAACACTGAAAAGCATTGAAATGGATATTGAGATATTTGCATGGAACAAGGGATTATGGTTTGGTGTTTGGTGGGCAATCGGGAGGATTTGGAGAACAATCTATGAAGATGTGTGAAGGTTCAGGTCCTCTGGAAGGGTTTGTTGATGCAAATTATGCTGGTGATCTTGATACAAGGAGGTCTACTACTGGATCCTCTTCTGCATATATGATGGACTGGTGTCTTGGAGATCAACCCTTCAGCCAATCATGGCCTTATTTACCACAGAGGCCGAGTATATTGGGATAACGGAGGCTGCAAAGGATGTTCTTTGGTTTAGGAGGTTGATTGATGAGTTGGGGGTGGAGCAGAGCAAGGTCACATTGTTCAGTGACAGAGTGCTCTGCTGTTGGTACAAAATCCAGTCTATCATGTGCGCACAAAGCATATAGATGTGAGGTACCATAAGATCAGAGAGCTGGTGGAGGAAGGTGAAGTGGAACTGATGAAAGTCCATACCAAGGAGAATCAGTCTGATGCACTCATGAAGGTACTCCCCAAAGTTAGCTTTCAGAGATGTATGGCACGGATGGGTCTGTTGAGAAGAGATGAGTTCATAAGAACTTCGAAGCACCAAGGTGGAGAATGTGAGCTCAGAAGTGGACTCCCAAGTCTTGAAAATATGAGAAGATAGGTCATGGAAAGATGGAAGCGAGCTGGAAGAGAAATCAACTCTCCTAGCAAAGTTCAGAAACTGGGTCGGCTCATCCTGAGACTAAGCCGACTAAGTTGGGAATTGGGCTAACTCAGTCCAGGACTGGGTCGGCTAGGTCTTAGAGAAAAATCCAGATAGAACAGTATTTTTGGGACTGTAGACATGGTACACAACCGGGTCGGCTCAGTCTGGGACTGAGTCGACCCAGTTGCAGGTTAGCTGGCTCAGTCTGAAACTAGGCCGACTCAGTTTTCGCGGGTTATTATTTTGTGTACGTGGGTTGTTTGGGTTTGGAGTGTTTTTATGAGCTTGGGCTTGATCCTTTGAAAAGTATATATATTGGAAACAGGTCAAGGTTGTAGAGAGACTGAGATATACTTAATAAAAGCTCTTTTCTTTCGAAAATCTTGTTTTCTCTATTTTTTGAATTGTTTGATCATGCTTCCTGTTAGATATATGTGCCCTAGAAGCCAGAATTGGCTGACACTTGTAATACGCTTCTAGGGGCAAAATTGTAATTTTGACTAAAAGCAATAAATGGGTTATTTTCTATCACATATGTGTATTTAGTGTCTGTGATACATCCTTTGAGTTAATGGTAATGATAATTCATATTTTCAAGAGTTGAAAATTTAAAACATTAATAATCATTATTAACTCATAAATTGCTCCCGACCATAGGATCATCACGAGGATGGTGATTGATCCGAAAGATTGGTGTACAATCACTTCTCTTTAGTAGATGAGTCTTGAGTCTACGGTGTGGAGACACCGGAGCGAGAGTACAGGTACTCGTTAGAGAACGAGGGCACTGAGCGTGACCACCTCGAGTAGTCATTAGGGAGTCTACCTTCTCGTCAATGACTGACTCGATGCTGCAGTAGTGTGTCTGGTTCTTTGACCTGAGATGCATCGGCAGTTCACCTTGAGGGTGTTATAGTTTGACTACACCATTACTCGGTCTCCTAGCCATATGGAACCCTGAGGTGTATGTTGGCTATGACATGTTCATTGTAGGAACTGGATTGCATCAAGATGGAATCTATCTACCTCGGTGGTAGAGGAGCAGCCCTATGATGATCATGAGAATCAAGTCCAGAAATCCATGGCCATGGTAGAGTGAAATAATAGAAAGAGTTTCTATTTAGATTTTCACATTGGACTCGAATCGAATGATTACATCATATGACAGAGACTAGGGTTTGACGAGTTCACCTTAACCCTAATCTGATCGGGGCTCAAGATAGAAGAACTGAATCACACAGGTAGCTGCACCAAGAGGTTCGCATTCAGCTCTGATGGGTTGCCACCATATACTGCTAGGTGTCACTGGTGGATTTTGGGAGCAATTAGAATGATTTAGATGATCGATCATTCTAGCTGTTCGAATCAGAAGAGTTCTGATCCATCGAAAGGAGTTTCGATGATGTCTATGATAGAGATCATGACATATCCCATTACCATACAGAACTGAACCTAACTGGGTCACACAAACAAGGGTTTGAATCTGGTGATCATCAATTGAACTGATCTAGTTCAATTGATCTGAATGAGATTCAATTAGGTTCAAGGAAATCGTGCTAGCACTCGATTGAACCTAACGTTCTTCTTTTACTATCATAAATAAGTTGTCCTGACTGAGCCAAAGGAGTTTGTGCTCAATCAGAGGCCTTCATATGGTCTGACTGGAGGTTGTCCAAGTCAGAAAAGGTTGTCTTATTTGTAAGACATTACCTGCCATTTTTGGTCACCTGCCATTTCTTGTTCTTTGACTTTGGTCAAAAGTCTACCTTTGACTGGTCAAACGTTGACCATTGACCCTTTGACTTTTGACCACATGTCATGCACCTATTGGAGAGCTGGTGGGGGCCTGTCCCCCTGCCAGAACCTGGCAAGGAGGAAGGGCGCACGCCAAGGGTGGCGTGAGCCCAAGTTGGAGGCGCCTAGGAGTCCTTGTTGGACAAGGACTCCACCTCCCTTTTGGATTCCAATTAGAGTTCTCCTAAGAACCAACTTTGACTGGTCTTAGGCGCCCTCTAAGGAGGAATCCAGGGGACTCTATTCCCACCAATCAGATTTAGATCTGATTTCACAAAGGGTTGTGATTGGTTGGGAAGAAGAGGAGTTGGATCACAGTTAGTCTATAAATAAGACCCTGCGCCCAACTCAAATTCAAGAAATTGAATTGAGATCAAAGTTCCCCACGCCCCAAGGCTGCCTCTCCCCTCTTTTCCTCCATGCCAAACCTCTTCTCCCCTTGCTCTCCACGTCCAAAAGGAGTTTTGGACCTTGGTTGGTGCGATTCAGATCAAAGAAAGGCGATCAAAAGCAAGAAGGCTGCGCTGCTGCAAAAGGACGACTGCAGATCTTCAAAAGAGTTTTGAAGATCCTCCAGATCAGATCCAGATCTGATTTTTGGAGGTGTGATAGAGAAGAAGAGGATCTCCAGATCCAACCCGAGTGGATACCGGTAGAGGCCAGGCGCTTGCGTGGCTAGATCCAGAACCTTCCGCTGCAAACAGGATCATCAACAGGGTAATAGGATTACCCAAATCAGGTAAATTAAATTTGATTTAATTTATCTTTTTTTATTTTATTTATTAAAATAATAAGAATCAGATCTGAAAACATATCAAGATCTGATTGGATCAAGAAAAAAATTTTTGAAATATATCTCTTGATCTGATCAGATCTGAACGAACCTGGACCGGGAAATCAGGATTTTCCCTTCAACTGGTATCAGAGCCATGGTTCTAAAATTATTTAGATCTGATTTTAATTTTATTTTAATTAGAAAATAAAGTGATTTTCAGATGTCACATGAGATGTGATCAGATCTGAAATCAGAAAAAATTAAAATTAAATGATTTGGATCTAAGATTAGAAGATATGCATGACTAGTTCTAGAATAGAATAGTTCTATAGAATAGTTTTGCATGTTTTTTGATTTAATCTGATTAAATCATATTTTAGATCTTTTTATTTACTATTTTCTGATATTATAAGTGTTATAATAACATCTGAAAAAATAGCAAATAAAAATTATTTAATTTTAAATATCATATGAGATATGATTGATGCATGTCTAGACTAGTTGTAGAATAGTTCTACATAATTGTCTAGATTAGAATTTATTTTGATTAGATCAATTTAAATCTAATTTTTTAGATTATTATGAGATAATTTAGATCTGAAAACATGCATGATTTGATACATGAGATGTATGCAAAATATGCCATGATTAGATCTAAATTTATATATGAGATATATGATATAGATCTATAACTGTTTTGTAGTATTGAATGTTCCTGATTAAGGCGTTCCTCTTGGCCGTCCGGTCATAAGAACGAAGAAGGGTTTAAAGGCCCTCTCTTCCCATTCGATGGGGTGTTCTTATGATGTGTAGGGGTGCTGCGTGTTCGTCCTTAATCAGAAACCCAAAACTTACTTTCTGCAAAACCCTAGATCCTGAAACCCTAGGATTTATTGTGCATATTTTGTTTATGAACCCTAACTTAATTAAGAATTAAGTTTATGGAATATTAATTAGGTCTAAAATTGAGAATTTCAGATCTAAGACATATTCATAATACTGGGTTCGGGCTTGGGTAGCTCAATTAGGTCTAAGCGGTTGATCAAACCGAATCAAGAGTTGGTTAGATGGGATCAACAATGCTTAAATTGACCAGCCTAATAGGATTAAGTCTGGGTCAAGATCGAGTCACGATCAAGCAAGACCTAATTAGGCTCAGAGGTTAGAGTCTGGATTGTAGGCTAACCCAATTGGTTCTGACTCAACAATTTGGTGTCTAAGGTAAGTTTGGCACATAGACGACCGACTGGTTTTTAATTGGAAGCTACTCGACCTGAATGCGTTCTTGTACGAGTTAATGGCATATTCCTTCCACCGGTCTCACTTACCTGGCCATATCTGTTGACACAGTTCTGATCTGAGGTGGTCAATAATCCGAGCTAACCCATGCCACTAGGTTAGTCATAATTGTTATGACTAAGCCAAGTCTAGTTTAATGAGACCTGAATCAATTCTCCCTAAGAAAAGATTAAGTCTGAGGTCTTCCACCATTGTAGATGTGCGGGCCCTTCCCGGGGTTGATTGTTCTCGGCTGGATACAGTGGCTCAGTTGCACCGGGAAGATGCAACCATGTCTATTAGGCATTGGATGCTATGGGCTGGAGGATGAGTTGGGCTCAATATTTCGGATACGGTGAGAGACTCAATTAGGAACCCAGTCTATGCAAATGGTGGGTCTGACTTAACTAAGGAGTGGATCAATATTCCGGATACGGTGAGATTCATGAATTAGAGACCAAGTTTGGGTGCACCATGATTAGAGAATCATTGAACAAGAGTTGTTCACTCATTGGCTAACCCATCACCAATAACTGTTAGGTGAGGTGATGAGTCAGTTGGTGAGACCGCACCACCCACTAGAAATCATTAATCGTGGAGATTTTCGCATCTCTACAGAGGGAGTGTAGGGATCCGAGAAAATAGTGGGAGCTAATTTGTTTAAAAATAAAATCCCTAAACAAATTGGTCAAGTCAAAATTACAGTATCTAACTAGAATCTTTGACTCTCTACAGGAAAAATGTCTGCGTCCAACCCATTGGCACGTATCCTGGACACACATAGACTGACTGGACCCAATTATAAAGATTGGCTCAGGAACTACAAAATTGTTTTGGGTTCAGAGAAGTTAACCCATGTTTTGGACCAGGACCCTCCCACCTTACCAGCCCGTCCATCCACTGTTGAACAGAGAGCGTCTCTGGAAAAATGGATTGACGAAGATAATAAGGCCAGATATTACATGTTGGGCTCGATGTCTGATGAGCTCCAGCGCCAACATGAAGATATCGGGACTGCTCGCCAAATGTTGGCTCACCTGCAGGAGATGTTTGGTGAACAGAGTCGCGCAGCCAAATATCAAGTCACGAAATGACTTTTTAAGGCTAAGATGCGTGATGGGCAGTCAGTCCAAGATCACTGTCTGACAATGATCAAGGACATGGAAGAGCTGAGAAGCTCGGTGTGAAGTTGGACTTGGACCTGCAGAACGATATTATTCTGCAATCCTTGACTGATGCATATGGGCAATTCATCATGAATTACCACATGCATAAACTTCAAAATTCCTTGGCCGAGTTAATGAATATGCTGGTTACCGCTGAGCTTTCTATGAAAGGTTCTAAAGGCTCAGTTCTTGCTATGGAACGGACTTCTTCCAAAAGAAAGTCTTATGGAAAGAAAAAGAAGTCTGTGAAAAAGCAAAAGGTGGAAGGATCAAAGAAGAAGAAGGCAGAACCGAAGAAAAAGGCCGATGGCAAAGGAAAGTGTTTCCATTGCAACAGCGACGGCCATTGGAAGCGGAACTGCCCTACTTACCTGGCCACCCTGAAGAACAAGAAGGAAGGTCCTTCTGGAGGTATGCTCGTTATTGAGTCTTGAGTTCTTGAAATCTGTGCAGGATGCAGGGTCTTGAGGATAGCATCTGACCTTAATGGAGCAAGAGTTGCTGCAGTAGCCAAATTGATTACCATGATTATTTCTGTTATGGCACCTTTGATGATTTTTATGGATCAAATAATAAGCAGAAGATAGGATCAAACAAATTGGAGAAAAATGGGCTATTGAGTCCATTGACTTTTGAGTCATATCCAACTTGTGAATCTTGTCTTCAAGGCAAAATGACTAAACTCCCTTTTGTTGGACATGGGGAGAGGGCCACAGATCTCCTTGCCCTAGTACATACAGATGTGTGCGGCCCATTTGATGTGCCGGCTAGAGGCAATTTTGTCTACTTCATTACCTTTACCGATGATCTGTCTAGGTATGGGTATGTGTATCTTATGAGACACAAGTCTGAAGCTTTTGAAAAGTTCAAAGAATTCAGACATGAAGTAGAAAAACAAACTGGAAAACCCATTAAGGTTCTTCGATCAGATCGAGGAGGTGAATACCTTAGCCGGAAATTCCTAGACTATCTTAAGGAAAATGGCATAGTCTCTCAATGGACTCCACCAGGAACACCTCAACTCAACGGGGTTTCAGAACGGAGAAATCGGACTCTATTGGATATGGTTCGATCCATGATGAGCTTCACAGACCTCCCTGATTTTCTTTGGGGACACTTCATTGTTAACTTCAATTTATCTACTGAATAGGGTTCCCTCTAAAACCGTTCCTACCACACCGTATGAGATATGGCACGGTAAGAAACCAAGTCTGAGTCATCTCAGAATTTGGGGTTGTCCGGCTCATGTCAAAAGACAACAAGCGGACAAGTTAGAGTTTAGGTCCTTTAGAGCTCGATTCATAGGATATCCTAAAGAGTCATTAGGATACTATTTCTACATTCCAGAAGACCACAATGTGATTGTGAGTCGACATGCCATCTTTCTTGAAAAATAGTTTATTCAAGATAGCGGCATTGGAAAGCAGATTAAGCTTGATGAGAAAGTCTCACAAGCAGAACGAGCTAAGGACCAAGTGGAACCAAATCAGGTTGAGCCAATAAGAACACTACCTCCTCCACCTCGTAGATCGGAAAGAGTTTTCCCGTCCCCCTGAAAGATACTTAGGTATTATTTCAGAGGATGTAGAGGAAATGTTCCTCATAGGTAATGGTGCTCATGGTGATGATCCCAAAACCTACAACGAGGCGATATCAGATATCGACTCCGAGAAATGGCTTGAGGCAATGCAAGTCAGAAATTGACTCGATGCACTCAAACCAAGTCTGGACCTTGGTAGATCCACCAGAAGGTATAGTACCTATTGGGTGTAAATGGATCTTCAAGAGAAAGATTGGTGCAGATGGGAATGTGGAGACATTCAAGGCTAGACTAGGTGGCAAAAGGTTATAGTCAACGCGAAGGCATTGACTATCAGGATACCTTTTTCCCCAGTAGCTATGCTAAAATCCATCCGCACATTGCTTGCTGTTGCAGCCTATTTCGATTATGAAATATGGCAAATGGACGTGAAAACGGCATTCCTAAATGGATATCTTGAGGAAGATATCTATATGGAACAGCCGCTAGGTTTCACATCCAGTGATACTGATCACAAGGTTTGCAAGCTGCAAAGGTCCATATATGGACTTAAGCAAGCATCTCGGAGCTGGAACACTCGTTTCAATGATGTGATCAAAAAGTTTGGTTTCATCAAAAATGAAGAGGAACCATGTGTTTTTCAAAAGGGTCAGTGGGAGCGCTGTTGTCTTCCTCGTATTGTACGTGGATGACATCCTCCTTATTGGGAATGATATTCCCATGTTGACATCAGTCAAGATGTGGTTGTCCAAGGAATTCTCCATGAAAGACCTAGGTGAAGCATCCTTTATTCTAGGAATTAAGGTCTATAGGGATAGACCGAATAGGATGCTAGGACTTTCACAGAAGATGTACATAGAGGAAGTACTAAAGAGGTTTAGTATGGAAAACTCTAAGAGGGGATTAATACCCTTCAGACATGGTATTCATCTTTCCAAGAAGATGTGCCCCAGCACACCTGAGGAAATAGAACGCATGAGCAAGATCCCTTATGCTTCTGCAATAGGGAGCCTCATGTATGCCATGCTATGTACACGACCTGATATAGCCCATGCTGTGAGTGTCACAAGCAGATATCAGTCAAATCCAGGTGAAGAACACTGGACTTCTGTGAAATGTATCCTTAAGTACTTGAGAAGAACTAAGGATATGATGTTGGTCTTTGGTAATGGAGAACTCCAAGTTCCAGGGATACACAGACTCGGACTTCATGTCCGATATAGATGATCGAAAGTCGACATCTGGAAGTCTGTTTGTGTGCAATGGTGGAGCTGTCAGCTGGAAGAGTTCCAAGCAAACTGTGATAGCAGATTCCACCATGGAAGCAGAATATATAGCTGCATCAGAGGCTGCAAAGGAAGCATTCTGGTACAAGAAGTTTGCTGCAGAAATTGGAGTAATGCCATCAGATGCCATTCCTCTATACTGCGACAACAATGGCGCCATAGCCCTTGCTAAGGAGCCGAGGTCTCACCAGAAATCCAAGCATATTGAGCGGCGATATCACCTCATCCGCGATTACCTTGAGAAAGGGTTACGTCGAGGTCAAGAGAGTCAACTCCGCAGATAATGTGGCAGACCCACTTACAAAGCCGTTGGGCCAGCAGAAGATCGAAGCCCACCTTGAGAAGATGGGACTTAGACTTGTAGCCAATTGGCTTTAGGACAAGTGGGAGATTGTTAGATATATGTGCCCTAGAAGCCAGAATTGGCTGACACTTGTAATACACTTCTAGGGGCAAAATTATAATTTTGACTATAATTAATAAATGGGTTATTTTCTATCACACATATGTGTATTTAGTGTCTGTGATACATCCTTTGAGTTAATGGTAATGATAATTCATATTTTCAAGAGTTGAAAATTTAAGACATGAATAATCATTATTAACTCATAAACAGCTCCCGACCATAGGATCATCACGAGGATGGTGATTGATCCGGAAGGTTGGTGTACAATCGCTTCTCTTTAGTAGATGAGTCTTGAGTCTACGGTGTGGAGACACCGGAGCGAGAGTACAGGTACTCGTTAGAGAACGAGGGCACTGAGCGTGACCACCTCGAGTAGTCATTAGGGAAGTCTACCTTCTCGTCAATGACTGACTCGATGCTGCAGTAGTGTGTCTGGTTCTTTGACCTGAGATGCATCGGCAGTTCACCTTGAGGGTGTTATAGTTTGACTACACCATTACTCGGTCTCCTAGCCATATGGAACCCTGAGGTGTATGTTGGCTATAGCATGTTCATTGTAGGAACTGGATTGCATCAAGATGGAATCTATCTACCTCGGTGGTAGAGGAGCAGCCCTATGATGATCATGAGAATCAAGTCCAGAAATCCATGGCCATGGTAGAGTGAAATAATAGAAAGAGTTTCTATTTAGATTTTCACATTGGACTCGAATCGAATGATTACATCATATGACAGAGACTAGGGTTTGACGAGTTCACCTTAACCCTAATCTGATCGGGGCTCAAGATAGAAGAACTGAATCACACAGGTAGCTGCACCAAGAGGTTCGCATT